>PVJA010007066.1:0-70016 GCA_004027025.1 Myocastor coypus
AAAAAAAAAGAAGAAGATGCAGAGGTCTGAGATGCCCTGCAGATATCCGTTATGGGCTAAACCGTAACCTAACCCCCTAAGCACATATGGAAATCCTAACTCCTCTATGTGACTATTTAAAGAGAGAGTCGATAGGAGTAATTTAAGATTAAATTAAGTCACACGGGTGGGGCCTGGATCCAATATGATTAGTGTCCTTGGCAGAAGACACTAGTGTGTGCAAACAAAGTAAAGGGCAAATGCAGACACCACAAGAGGGCAGACACCTGCACATTAGGAAAGGAGGCCTCAGGACAACCTGTGCTATTGACACCCGATCATACATGGACATTGTGCCTCCAGAACTGGGAGAAAACAGATGTCTGCTGTGTCATGCTACAGCAGCCTGAGCTGACTAAGCTGTCACCACGGAGATTCTGAGCCACCCACTTGAATACAAGTCCAAGGTCAGGTATATTTGGCAGTTGTTAGACCCTAGCTGATCTTTGAAGACCTGAGACAAAGGAATTCCCTTCATCTCAGGATGAGTTGGATAGAGGAAAGGAGAAGATCCAGCAGCAATGCTCGGAGTACTCTGAGGAGGTTGGGGAATCAGTGCTAACAGCAAAGAGACTGGGAAGAATGGTCAGGGGTGAGACACAGGAGAGGAAGGCCCCAAAAGCCAGCAGGAGAGAGTGGCTAACCATGTCACAGGATGCAGACAGTATGGGCGAGAGGAGGACCAGGAGCTAACCATTGGATGTGTCCTGATGAAAGTCCCAGGGAATGCTGAAGAGTCATCTTCCACAGTCATGGGATGCTCCTGATTGAGTCCTTCAGAAACAAAGAAAATAACAGAGTCCTGGAGCCAGCGAGGGCTTCACAAAAAGAGAGAACCGCAGAGTAGAGGCTGCAAGCATTTGGGTGCCATCGGTAGACATGCGGACAGGGTGGAATTGAATTTGTCTTCTGTATTTGTGCATCACAGTACTGGAGTGGGAATCCACAGTCTTCACATGGAACTAAACCCCTAGCCTAGTTCTTATTCTTGTTTTGTGACATAATCTGGCTAAGTTTCTAAGTTGCCCCTGTGGGGCCCAAACATAGAGTTCCCCTGCCTCAGCCCTCCAGAATTCTGGGGTTCCAGGTAGGGGCCACCTTATCCAGACATTTTATTTTTCAAGTAGGAGTCATTGTCACATGTTTACAAATGAGAGGGTGCAGGCTCAGTAGGAAGGAGAGGTGATAACCTTAGATCAGAGCATTGGGTCAGCTCCAGCTTTAGAATCTGATTATTCTAAACCAATAAGCTTTAGAATCTCATTATTAAAAGATCCCCATGTCATTCTGGTTTTAAGAATTATTAAGCTTGTGATCTGAATTTGGTATGGAGCTTCCAGGTGTCCAAGGTGAATAAACAGAATATATGCTACATGAAATAGTCCTCATTGTTCAAAAGCAGAACACATACTAAAATTTTCCCTGATATTTAGCTGCAAAATAAATTTTTCACAAATCACTGCACATTCACAGAACAGTTGTAATGAATATACAATCACTGGTTTCAAGAAGCTTTCTTTAACATAGAGGAGCAGGATCTCAACAGGGACCAAAGAAATTTGGGCTAGGCATGCCTCTTCCTGTTGACCTGAATATATTCAACAGAAAGTTTTAAAATATTTTTAATGCCATAATCTTTTCTTTTTTTCTTTTTTTTTTTTTTTTTTTTTTTTTTTTTTTTTTTTTTTTTTTTTTTTTTTTTTTTTTTTTTTTTTTTTTTTTTTTTTTTTTTTTTTTTTTTTTTTTTTTTTTTTTTTTTTTTTTTGTCTTTTTGAGACAGGGTCTCGCTATGCAGTTCAGGCTGGCCTTGAGCCCAGGCTACTCTTGAACTCGCACTGATCCTCCTGCCTCAGCATCCCAAGTGCTGGGATTACAGGGGTGCGCCACATTATCTTTTCTAAAATAAAAACGTTATGTAGAATCCTAATATATAAGACAGACTGAAGTGGAACAGCTTCAAGTTGGAAGGGTCTAGAGCGCACATTTTTCTCTTCCATGCCTCCAGCTCCATTGGCCCTGCAGAGTTGACTGAAGGTCTCTGCACAGCTTGGTTTGAAATCATGTATTGTAGTTCTAGTGGAAAGCAGATTTGATGTCATGTCTGAACTCAGTCCCTGGGTAGTGCCTGGGGGAAGACTGAGATGTGTTTGGGCAACCTACTTAAAGTGCCCCAAACCTGCCTCTTCACTGTATTCATACCCCTTAGTCTGTGACATCGGAGCTCCTCCTGTCAGGACATAGGGTGCCCTTCCCCCTTCTTAACTCTGAGTTAGGCCCAGGTTGTGACCCTGCAGAAGTCTCACAAGGGTCTCACAGGTCTCCATTTCTGCCCTTGCATGTCAATTTGCACCATGACAATGCAGCCAGCCAGTCTCCCAAAGAGTGACAGTGTTTTCCAGAGCATCTTCACCAAGAGCCAGGCTCCTCAGCAGACCCTGTGCCAAATCACGGGCAGGTGGGCTGCTAGCCAGCAGTCCAGCACCTCAGGGGTCACTTGATGGAGTCTATCCAAGACCATGACTGCCCAGCTTAAAGTACTGGTCTGCAGGCTCTCTGGAGCTAAATAGATGCTTGATTTAAGCCACTGAATTCTGAGTGGTTCGGTAGGCAGGGGTTGCTATGCTGGTAGATAACTGAAACAAACGTTGCAGATTATGTGTCCCGTAGCAATCAGGGAGATCAGCTGCACCCCTGCCCAGCATTCTGAGTGAATTAATAGGCAGCATTGAGTGTTGCACACTATAAACCAAGATATACCCCACCCCTCATGGTACAGAATTGGGAGTCCACTCACAAAGCCCTGCAAGATGCTGCAGAGGTGAGGCTGGACTGGTCCCCGCTTCTTGGCACTTGTTGCACAATCTTTTCTGTTGTTGTTTTTGTTTTTTGTACTGGGAATCGAACTCATGATCTTGTGCTTGCAGACAGACTTTGTGCCACTGAGATATATCCCCAGCCTTCATTCCATAATCTAAAACTGAGCAGAGGGAGACACAGGGAGCTGATATATTCCTGAGGGAGAGACATGACCCTTTAGGTCATCTGTAGTCATCATTTGGCTAACAAGCTTTCGCTCACACCTTCTGCTGCATGTGGATTCATTTGTGGATGAGTTTAGTAAGCACCAAGCAGTGAGCCAAGAGGCCCGGAAAAAGCAAAGCCTTGCCTATGTGGCTGTTTAGTCTGTGAGCCTTGGTGGCAAAGGCCAGCTGGCTGTAATCTCAATTTTGTAAACCCAGACAGTAAACAATGGGGTGCACACAGCACCAGCAAGCAAGCTTGGCTGCAAATGGCTCCCACTTCCCCTCCCACAGAGAGGTCCGGTTTGCTTTGGGCGTTGCTCTCAGCTTGAACAATGGGCCAGCCAGCCCACGTGCATCTCATCCTTCAGAATTCCTCACTGGCCAAAGCTGCTACTGTGAAACTCTGGCTGAAAAACTGGCTCTGAATTTTCGAGGAGGGACATAAATGACTTCGAGCTGAAAACATCCAGGCTATGTTGAAATTATCTTTTATTAAAGCTTAGGAAATTAGACTGAAGCAAGGAATATGTAGCCTTAGGCCCTGGCCTCATCTGTCTCTGGCCTTGTCCCCATGACCACCTGCTGCACACCATCCAGCAGCTCTGACGTGCAGGGTGCTCACTCTCATATGCAAGCCTGGCTGCTATTTACCCCTATGCTTTGCTGTCCCTGCTCCTGGACACCTTCCCTGACTTCCCTGTTTCCACCTGCTCCTCTTGCGGAGCTCAAATCAGGCTCTGTTTTACCCAGGATCTGTTAGGTTCTGCTCCCTCTCTTTGGACCCACCAATGCCTGTATTTTCCTCTGTGTGCTCATATTGAAGTCTCTCACAGGCGCTTCTATCTTCTCTCTTTCTCAGATTGTAATTCTGTGTGTATCTGTTGCTGTGCCCTCTCCAATCTGTGACCCTTCCTCACTCTCTCTTCCTTGCTCATTGTCAGTGGGGTAATTCTCAAGGGAGTACCAGCCCCTTGGATGCAAAGCCATCACGCTAGGGCAGCTTTTTAGTTGCTCTGTCTGAGGTTCGAGAGGTTTCAGGAGGTGCACATTTCATTCCTTGCGTAAGGCTCCTGCGTGACTGTTCTCAGGTTATCACTCAAGTGGTGTGCATCTATGCATGGCACACACAGGACAGGCTCAGCCTCACATCACTCATGGGCAACTCTCCTATTCACTGGGCACCAAGGCTGAGGCACAGAAATGATGATGATGATGATGGTGATGGTGATGGTGATGGTGATGGTGATGGTGATGGTGATGGTGAGGCACAGAAATGATGATGATGGTGAAAGGACCAAGAAGATAACTTGCAGTGGCGATGGTTGAAAGGCAGAATGAGGTGGATGTGATGGTGATGGTGATGGTGATGATGACGACGACGATGATGATGATAGTGATATTATTATTTTTAATTTTTTATTTATGTGTTCGGTACAGGGTCTCACTACTCACCTCAGACTCATAGTGATCCTTCTGTTTCAGCCTCCTCAGAACTGGGATTACAGGCATGCACCACCGCACCCAGTTTCAGTGGCTCACACAGCAGGCCTGACACTGAGCCAGCATGGCATGTGGTACCAGGGATCAAACCCAGGTCCTTGCACTTGCTACGTAGGTACTTAGTCTGCTGAGCTATCTCCCCTACTTTGTGGGTTGTTTTTTTTTTTTAAAAAAAAAAAAGAAAACCTTTCTAGTTGAATGGAAGAAAGTCTTTGTGAGTCCCAGGTTTGTGAAGGAAGCTGATGTCCAACTACACACCTCACAGGGGCTGGAAACCAACAGCACACACATCCAGGGCTCCACACACTTCTTCGGGGACCCACCTCTGATTCTGCCATGACTGAGAAGTTTCTTTGTACTTAGAATCATTTCAACAGATAGGATTGGCCTCAAGCATACAGGCCAGGCCCCAGAACCAAACCCAATACCAAGCCCCCCAAAGCTTTAAGGGTTAGGCTGGGCCCCATGATCAGGAGGTCATTCAAGCTGCCCAAGGTGCTGGTTGTGAATGATGGAGAAGGAGCTCTGGAGCTGAAATGAGGTTAACTCTGAAAGATTATGATCACCAGAAGAAGTGGACACTAAGCAGAGGGGAGGCAGAAGGAAAGGACCAAAAAGATAACTTGTGGTGGCGATGGTTCACAGGCAGAATGAGGTGGATGTGATGGTTGATAACTAGATGTCCCCCAAAGCCTCATGTGATGATGAGCCTTTGGAAGGTGACTGATCATGGAGCATGCACTCATCAGTGGGTTGGCCCACTGATCAGTGTAAAGTGAATTGCTGTTGGGTGGTAGGCCTGGAGGGATGATATGGTCATCTGCATCTCCCACTCTGGTTTTGCCCTTTACTTTCTGGCTACCCTGTGGCATGTCAGGCCCCTCCACTATGCCATCCTGCCTTGGAGCCAGCTGATCATGAGCTGAAATGGGGACCAACACAACTCCTCCTTTAAATTGTGGGTGTCCAGTGCTGTGCCCACACTTGCCAGTGATGAGGGGGGTGACTAAGACAGTGGGCATGTCTGTTCTCACAGACTCTGGCCAGAAGGAGTCCTGGGCAGTTGTTGGAGGGCAGAACTGTACAAGCCCTAGATGCCTCAGGGCAAAATGGCCATTGCCAAGTCATGGCAACACTGATTTGCAGGCCTAGCCAGTCCTGAGTCTTCAAAAGACACAGAGCTGCCCTCCAGGCCTGCAACTAAAGAGGTCCTGGCTGCTTAAGAGACAGTTCTGCCTGTAAATGCCAGAGTTCAGCCCAACATGGGTTCTATCCAGGAGGCCTGCAGGGTGAGGGCACAAGGCAGAACAAGGTGGGTGTGATGGTTGATAACTAGACCACTCAGAGAGGATCCTCTGAGGGTTGGCAAGTGAAAGGAAGGTCACTCTCGCTCTCAAGACCAGCTGGCAAGGGGTAGGGGGAAGGGACACTGATGAAGGCACTCACATTGGTGCCATGTCTCCTGGTGGTCTCTTCCTGCTGTTTAAATGGGTCTTCCTCTGGCCCATCCTCGAAACATTGGACACCTGTTTGGGTGAGGTTCTCTATGAGGTCTTCCTAATATTAGCAAGCCTTGCTTCTGGGCAGTGGGAGCCATAGTCCTGTTTCTCACCTGCTGGCATGACCAACTACAACCAGTTCCCAGCTTTAGTTTTGTTAAATAAATTCCCTCAAAATATTCAAAATACCTCTTGCTTTAAATATCCTTAATCCCATTGTTTGCAGCTTTTTTTTACTGTAAAAAGGCTGTTAAACGTTAATTCCATAACAAAATAGAGTAACAATAGTTAATACATTGTACATTATTATCTTCAAAGTAGTTACTCATAGTATAAGACATGAACATAAAAAATTCTCCAAACACCTCCCGCCATGTTGCTGGTGCATGAGCAGCCTGCTCAATCTTGCTTCTTCTCTCCCAGCCAAGCCCTGGGGGACCCGAGCAAGAAGTGGAGACCATGCCCCAATGCAAGCTGATTGTACTCAACTAGTACATCGCTGCCAGCTTCAACTGCAAGGATGAAACAGAATTTAGAAACTTTGGGTTGAAGACTAGAAAATCAGACACTACAAGAATGAAGACAGAGGTAATTTAAGAAACATCCCCAGCAGTGACTGGCCCAAGTTCTTTGAAAAGTATCTCCGAGATATTAGCTGCCCTTTCAAGATTCAGGATCGACAAGAAGCAATTGACTGGCTCCTTGGTTTAGCTGTTAGACTTGAATATGGAGATAAAGCTGAAAAATACAAGGACTTAAGCCCTGGCAATGCAAAAAATACTGGCAATGCAAGTAAAAATGCAGAGCCATTGATCAATTTGTATGTGAACAATCCTGATTTTAAGGCCAGGTAATGGCTCTGGCCAACCTCCTTCAGGTGCAGTGTCATGATGACTACATGGCGATGCTCAAGGTAGTTTGAATTTTGGTTGAGGAACGCCTAACACAGGATGCAGTTGCTAAGGCAAATCAAACAAAAGAGGCTTTGCCTGCTGTTTCAGATAAACATATTCTTGGCTTGGACACAGGAGATGCAGTTCTTAATGAAGCTGCCCAAATTCTACAATTGCTGCATATAAAACTCAGAAAGCTACAGACAAGAATTATTGAAGCCATAGTTGCTGTTCAGGCAGTTATTGCTGATCTAAAGACAGACCACAGCCTGGAGAAAGCTGGAAGACAAGCACTTCTGGCTTCAGCCTTTTTCATGCTTAGTACAGTTGGGAGCTGTACAATTCTGGCATGAATTTGGAAATCAGATCTCACTTTGGAGAGAGGAATCCCAGAAAATTGGTCATGTTCTAAAAGGTTACCAGTATGGTTATATTTTCCTTTAATAAAGTTTAAGAAAGTAAAAAAGAAATTCTTCAAACAATACTAGCACAAACCTTTCTTTTTAGTGAACTAAGAGAAACTAGTAGTGTGGCTATTTTTTTTTTCTTTTCCCTTTCCCCTTTCCCCACTCAAGTTCCTTTTTCCTTTTGAACAAGTTCTTCCCATTTGACAATATCTGTGGTATATTGTGCCAGAAAGATAGCTCAAAGGATTAAGCACCTTAGGCAAGCAGAGGGACTGGTTCAATCCCAGTACCACAAGCTGTGCCAGCGCTGCCCCTGGGCACACTAAGCCAGCCACTGAGAACAGGTGTGGTGGTGCATATCAATAATCCCAGAGCTGGGTAAGTAGAACACAGGAGGATCATTACAAGTTTGAGCTGTGTAGTGAGATCTTGTACCAAATACTTAAAAAATAAAATAAAGTATCTATTGTATATTTGGTCCTTATTTACTCTATCAATTTCTTATACCAGGGTGATGTTATGATATGATGACACTCGAACCCTATAGCCAAGAGAAAGGAAAGTCTGACTATTGCTCCAGCTGGCAGAAGACCTTGGCATCATCCTCAGGGCATTGATTTTAGGCACATTCATAATGCCAAGGTTTCGAGGTTAAGAAAACTTCCACTTCGATTTCAGAAGGCCTGGGAAGTCTGGTAGTTTGCTCCTGAGAGGGCAATGTGTAAAGCTGTGAGTGAGAAGCCGAATTAGTGGAGACCCTAGAAGTTTGGAAAAGCCAGGAATGTGGATCATCTAAGGGAAACTACAAAGAAGGAGCAAAGCCAGCCTAAGAGAGAAGCCATGGGAGCTACCACTAAGAGCCATAAAGGCAGAGCCACATGAAGCTCACAATTTGCCACAGATTACTTCAGATGTTCCACTGCCCTGCTGGATTTTGAACTTGGAATGGTAATGTTTATCTTGTGCCTTTGAACGTTGGATGTGTTTAACTTTGCATTTGTATAGGGGCTCACAGCTAAGAGTTTGGCTTGAATCTTGGAGGAGACTTGGGACTTGGACATTTCAGCAGTTCTGAAACTGTTGGGACTTTGGCAACTCTTAGAGATGGACTAAAATGTATTTTGCATAAGGGGATGTGCATGAGTCTTTGAGGGTCCAGGGGTAGAATGTTATGGTTTGTGTATAGGTGTCCCCCCAAAGCCTCATGTAGTCATGGGGCAGCTTCTGCAGTTAGTGATTGATTATTGTGGGTGTTGGTGCTGCACCTGTCCAGGGGCATGTAATTTGAATTTCAATGTAAGGGAAGAAGAGAAATTAGCTGCCTGAGCTGCTGCTACTCCTCCCTTCTCTCTTGCTCTTAGCTGCTGCCATGAAAGGTTGCTCTCTGCCATGTACTGCTCTGCTTTGAAGCCAGCCGAGTATAGACTGAAACCTTCAGTAACTATGAGCTAAATAAACCTTTCCTTTCCTTCCTTAAAAAAAAGAAAGAAAAAAAGAAATCTCCATACTGATTTTCATAATGGTTGTACTAGTTTACATTTCCACCAGCAACGTAGCATTCATTTCCCAACATAACCACACCAGCATTGCTATTTTTGATTTCTTGATGATCGTCATTCTTTCTGGAGTAAGATGGAATCTTAGCATCATTTTAATTTGCATCTCTCTAATGGCTAGGGTTGTTGAAGTGATGAAACAGAAGACACTCCATTTTAGAAGTGACTTAAACTCTAGGTGAATTCACTCCACAACCCCTTCCTACTTAGTTAACCATGAAACTCACAAAGGAGTAAAAAATTGATAACCTAATCAACAGGGCGTGGTGGCGTGCACCTGTAATCCCAGCTCTTGGGAGACTGTAAACAGGTGGATCACTATGAGTCCGATCTAGTAGTGAGACCCTGAACACCCTCTAGACCCTTCCCCCCCCCCCAAAAAAAATCACTAACCTAAGGAAGAAGCAGTTAAAGCAAATTGTAGGTAAGCTAAAACAACCATACTAATAAACCCCTGGGGAATATAAACCTTTGGCACTTTTGTAAAATTCCAAATGGTTACTTGTAAATGCATGAAAATCCCGTACAAAATTCTCTGGAGATTAACAGTCCCTGATTTTGCATCAGGCTCTCATCCTGCCAGCAATAAAAGCCTTGTTTGTTCCCATTCTTGGTCTCTCATGAGTGTCTGTCTTGCTGAATTTTGCTGTAACAGGACATGTTTAATATATTTGCTGGCCATTTGTACTTCACCCTCTGGTCAAGTATCTATTTATTTCATTTACCTATTTAACTAGGTTTTTAATTTTGGCTGGTCTACTTTTTTAAACATTCTTCATCTATTCTAAATGTTAATCCTTTGAAGAATAGCTGACAAATTTTTCCCCCATTCTGTAGGTTGTCTCTTCACTGCACTAGTTGATTGTGTTTTGGAATCCTTTGTCAAAGATCAAATAACTGAACATGTCTGAGATTGTTTTTGTACCCACTGATGCATGTGTCTGTTTTTGTGTTAGTATCATGCTATTTTTTATCTCACTAGCTTTATAATGTAACTTCAAATCTGGGATCATGGTGAATTGTGCTCTGCTCCTGTTAACAGGATTGTTTTGCTATTCTGGGTCTTTTTGGTTCCATATGAATTTTAGGACTGCTTTCACCAGTTGTGTGAAAAATATTGCTGATATTTTTATTGCTGCTAAATTAAATCTGTAAATCAATTTTGAAAGTATGGCCATTTAAATTCTTTTCATTCAGTCTATCAAGGAAGAAGGACATCTTTCCATTTCCTAAATCTTCTTTGCTCTCCCTTTTCAGAGTACTGTAGTTTTCACTGGAGAAGGCTTTTACTTTTCTGATTAGGTTAATTCCCAACTATTTCTTCATGCTATTGTGAATGATACTGTTTTTCTAATTTCTTTCAATGAGTTCATTATTTCAATGTATGGGTAGAAATGATCTTTTTGTGTATTGATTTTGTATCTTCTTACACTGCTGAACGTGGTCATTACTTCTGGGAGTCTGTTGCTGGAATTTTGTGGGTCTTCTATGTAGAGGATTACATCATCTTCCTTTCCTATGCACAGCCCTTTTTATTCTTTATTTTCTTTGCTCTGAGTAATATTTGTTAAACCGGAGTAGTGATAGTGAACATCTTTGTCTTGTTCCTGATCTTGGAAGGTAAGGTTTCAGTTTTCCCCCTATTTAATGATATTTGCATATATATATATTTTTTTTAATTGAGATAATGTCTTTGTACACCTATTTTCTTCTGGGGCTGTTGAATTTTGCCAGAGGTTTTTTTCTGTATGTATTGAGACAATCACATGATTTTTATTCTTGCTTCTGTTTATGCGATGGATTACATTTATTGATTTACTGATTACATTTGATATTAACTGATTCTTGCATTCCTGGGATGAAACCTATTTGGTTGCAGTGTATGATCTTCTTGATGATTTTCTGTATAGTTTATCCACATCTTGAAGAGTTTTGCATCTATATTAAAGATATTGGCCTATAGTTGATTCTTTTGTTCAGATCCTTGTCTGTTTTTTTGTAATGCTACCTTCTAGGAATGACTTTGAGTCATTCCCTTCACTTTCCCTTTTTATTTCATTAAAGTTTAAAAATTATAGGCATTAGATCTCACTTAAAGATCTAAAAGAACTCAGTAGTGAATTCACTAGGATCCAGGCTTTTCTTCAATGGTAGGTATTTTATTATTGCATTAATTTCATTAGATGTCACTGATTATTTAAGAATTTTGTATCTTCTTAGCTCAGTTTTGGCAATTCATACCTATTATATTATGAATCTATTTCTTCTGAAGGCTCAATTTATTGGTGTACAAATTTGTTTGTTTTTACTAGGAATTGAACTCATGACTTTCTGCTTGCCAGGCAGGCATTTATGCCACTAACTGTCTCCCTTACCCTGGTATACAAGTTTGCAAAATACTTGCTAATAATATGCATTTTGGTAGTGTCTACTGTGCTATTGTGATTTCACTTTTTTATTTCCACTTGCCTTCATTTGGAACTGTTTTTTTTTTTGTTTTTTTTTTTTTGGTAGAACAGCTAAAGTTTAGTCTGTTTTGTTTTTCTAAAAACCGTATCTTTAAAATTCATTCTTTGTATTAATTTGTTGCTGTTTCTCACTTCAGTGATTTCTGCTCTTATCTTTTGACTTCCCTTCTTGTACTAGCTTTGGATTTGGGTTGAGCTTGCTTTTCAAGGACGCTGAGGTGCATTACCTTATTGGAGACCACTGTGGCTTTTTTTTTGAGACAGGGTCTAGCTACGTAGTTCATACTGGCCTAGACTCACTATGTAGACCAGAGTGGCCTCAAACTCATGGCAATCTTCCTACCTCAGCCTTATAGTGCTGGGATAACAGGACGCACTACCACTTCCAGCTCACTTTTTTTCTGATGCAGGCAATGCAGGCATTTATAACTGTAAACTTTCTTCTTAGGACTGCTTTCAGTGTGTCCCATAAGTTCAAGTGTGCTAAATTAGCATTATTGTTAAGCCTAGGACCTATTTTCTTCCTTGATTCATTGTGATATGGTGATTCTTCCCGTGCATATTGTTCATTCTCCATTCATTTGTATAATTTCTGGGGTCTGCTTTGCCATTGATTTCTAGTGTCATTTGCTGTGATCTGATAGCATGTATGATACAATTGCCATTCCTTACCTTTTACTTAAGCCTGGTTCATGTGCTAGTATTTGATCTATTTTGGAGAAAGTTTTGTGTCCTGTTAAGAACGTATAGTATGTTTTTGAGTAGAACTGTATAGATTATCTATTAGGTCCATTTGTTTGAAAGTTCAACTGTTTTTTTTTGTTGTTGTTGTTGTTGTTGTTATTGTTTTTGGTTTTGTTTTTTTGTTTTGTTTTGGCTAGTTGATCTATTTGTGATAGTTGAGTTATAATGATGTATATTTATCTTTATGTTCAATAGTGCCTGTTTTATGAAGTTGGATGTGCCAATGTCCACAGTATATGTAATTGTTCACTTCCTGTTGAATTGTTTCCCTTAACCAATATGTAGTGATTTTCTTTGCCATTTCTAATAAATTTTGGCTTAAAGTCCTTTTTGTCTGAAAATAGGATAGCTGTTACTTATTTCTGTCACATGGATTATGGTTTTCTATCCTTTAATTTTTAATCAATAATTTTTGGTTTAAATATTTCTTGTATACAGCATATTACTGAGTTTTGTTTCCTGATCCATTTTGCCAATCTGCGTCCTTTGATTGTGAAATTGAGTGCATTCACACTGACTTATTATTGAAAGGTATTGAGTTATTCCTATCATTGTATTATTTTCCTGTTAATTCCCTTTGTCCCCTTTCGACTTAACTGCTCGCACTACCTGTTCTAGCCATTCTACTGGAATTTTGGGAGGGGCACATCACATTTCTTTTAGACTTTAAAGCACTTCACTCCAAGCTATCCTGTCTTAAGTTTTGTTTTGAGAAATGTGCTGTAATACTAATAGATATTCTCAGTGATTTGTTGCTTTTCTCTGACAGCTTTTAAAATGTTCTTGTGTAAAGACTTTGCAGATTTTGACTGTTGAGTTGTGCAGAAGTTATTTTCTGTGTGGCTATTTGGAGTTCTATATACCTCACTCATTCATATGATAAATTATTTTTCCTTATTTGGAAAGCTTCTGTTATCACTTCAATAAACAGGATTTTTATGGCATATGTACTGCGTTCTGGTTTTTCAATAATTCTAATTAATCCTACTCTTTCTTGTGTCACCCTGCAGCTGTCGAGTTCATTTTTCATGTTCTCTTTCATGGTGTTTTCATGTTCTCTTTTTGTGTTCTCAGTAACTGGGCAGACAACCCTGTCTTTTAGTCCCGACACTCTAACCACAGTGGTCACTTTTCCTGCCCATATTTTTAATAAAATTTTTAATCTCCTGAATTTCTAGTTGGTATCTTTTCATAGATTCTACTACACTGGCGATTTTTGTATGGGTTTGTTTAACTCAACTAGTTTTTATTAGTGTCTTCTGTAGACTCACTGATCATTTTATTAGGTATTATTATGGTTTACATCTAGATGTCCCCACAAAGCCTCATGCAGTCATAGGACAAGGACTTGTATAGATTGAGACTTGATCCATGATCCACTGGGATTATGTGATTTAATACTGATCTAGATTTTGAGACTTGATGCATGAGTCACTGGGAGTATGTGTTTTAATACTGATGGGATGATGGTCTGAGTATTTCTTGGATTATGGGTGTAGCCAAAGGTGAACAGACTGAGGTGGAGAGCCTGAATGTAATATAGACAGAGAGACAGACTCGCATTGTTGCTCTGCTGCCCTGTTTGGTTGGCTGCCTCTGTCACCATTGTTGCTGTTCCACCGCCATGAACTGCTGCTCTCTGCCATGTACCACTCAGCCTTGGAGCCAGACACATATGGACTGAAACCTCCAGTAACTGTGAACTAAATAAACCTTTCCTTCCCTCAGTTTGCCGGGTATTTGTCCCAGCAATGACAGAAGAGTAACTAAGACAGGTACACTATTACCAAGCACCTTATTGATGCTTCTTAAAGGTCTGTTACCCCCCACACGCAAGTAATTCAGATGTGTTGTCTTTGAATTTCCTCTTCCTCAATACCCTCTGGATCACCTTTGAGGATACTGAGAATTTCTGGGGACATTTTGTTGTCCTGTCCTCTTGCATTTCTATATTTGTTTTTTGATGTAATGAAGCTTGTGGACTGATTACAGTGGAAGGCTTTGTTGCCAATATGGGACCTCTTTGGTCTTATGTGCTTTTCAGTGAAGCACTATGGGTATGATTAACTATAGGCCTTTGTTTCTGTGTCAGATCTCATCACATCCAGTTTTTTAGAAGAAAGGTTGCAGCATTTCAGCCAGTACCCACTCCCTGGGAAAGGGCCACAACACTGTTGATAACACCAAGGAAACCTAGGTATTGGCTTATGGAGAAAACCAATTGATAACAACAACTATGTCATCTTGACAATAGTAATAAGACCAGCAATATCACCAATGACAAATTGGATACTGACACACCCTAAGAACCAATAATGTACCAGCCTTAGCTACAGAAAAGAGATATATAATTCTAAACACTAAGACAGGGGCCAGAGGGATAGCTCAATAGAATAAGCACTTGTTTGGCAAGCAGAAGGTCCTGAGTTAAATCCCTGGTACGGAAAATATGAATGAATGAATGAATGAATGAATGAATGAATAAATAAATAAATGAATAAATAAATAAATAAATAAATAAATACCAAGACAAAATACTGACTTATAATAAATATCTACTGAATGGGAACAACTTTATATCATTAATAGAACATTATTCAATAGTAGTAACACAGGGGCTTGCTAGGTAGCTCAGCTCATTAAAGCACGTGATTTGGCAGTTATTCAGGTGCCGGGGACTTTGGTTCGATCCCCACCTGCACATGGAACATAAGACCTGCTCTTAAGGCATCCTGAGCAAGTTAAAAAAGAAAAAAAAAAAAAAATGCTTCTCAAGTTTGAGGATGGGGAGATAGTTCAGTAAAACAAATGCTTGCCTGGCAAGAACAAGGGCCTAAGTTCAATCCCCAGTTCTGAAAAAAAAAGTAACAGCATGACTGTGCACACACCCTCTCCACCCCAAGAGGGTTGGCACAGCCCAAGGACAGTTGACCTGGAGGAGAGAGGGAGCTGTAGCCCCTCAGCCCAGTCCAAATTGCTGCACAAGCTGCTCCAGCCATGCAGCCCTGACTGTGCTGACCCCAAGGCTTGGCTGTTCCTGTGTCCAGCAGGGTGGGTGCTGCCTGCCTCATGTGGGTGGCAATGGAGAACAGTGCAGTGGGTTGGTACAGTAAACTCTAGATGTGCAAAATAAAATAATAAATAAATAAAATAAACAAAAAATAAAAAAACAGCATGGAGTTAACTAAAGATTCATGAATCTTAATGTATATTGTGGGAAAGACAGACGAGGGTAGGGAATCAGAGAATGAGAAATTTAAAACTACTAAGCATAAGAAAAAAGAGAAGGGATCCTACAAGGAACAAAAGGAAATTAACAGTATTAGATAACTGTATTAGAAAAGGTGGGGGGGGCAGCCAAATAGCTCAGTGGATTAAAGCACCTATAAGCAGGCACAGGGATGGAGAATTCAATCCCCAGGCCTGCAGTGCTAGCCCCGCCCCCAGGGCACACTGAGATGGCAACTGAGACTGGGCATGGTGGCACATGCCTCTAATCGTAGCTCTTGGGAGGCTGTACACAAGCGGATCACTACAAGTCTGATCTAGTAGTGAGACCCTGAACACCCTGTAGACTCTTCCCTAAAACATAAATAAATAAATAAATAAATAAATAAATAAATAAATAAATAAAAATGGAAAATAAGAAAAAGCAAAAAAAGTTCAAAAGGGAGAAACAGAGACAGGCAGACAGGCCTTCCCCTGCTTCAAAAAAGAGAAAAACAGAGTCATAAAAATAATCTGGTGTTTTTGAATAAGGGTCCTTTCCAAAATCTAGTCTTGAAACTCAGCATGCCACAATTTCTCCACCTAGCTTTACAGCCTATGGGTCCGAGGTGCCCTTCCTGTTTCGGGGTCCCCCTGTGCATACAGTACATTTCAGACTATGGCCACCATTCAAGGTATTTCTTTGCTCACACTGGTAGATGGCAAAAGTGATCAGCCCTATGGTCTCTACTTGATGTAGGCCACAGGGCAGGGGTCCAAACTGCAGGACTTAATGTCAACACTTCCAGATCCAGCCTCTTCTGAAGACTGCTCACTGGGCCTGGTTTCTCACTATGGAGAGCAAGACTCACGCCTTCATGTCAAGAGTTTAAACTGCTCAGGGTGTCTACGTCAGCCTGCACCCCTCTATGGTTATCTCTCATGGTTGTGTCATCTAATTACTGTGGGAGGGTAACATAGGAAACTCTGAAGTGACACTGTTCTGTGACTTGGTCTTTACCTTTTCTCAAAATGGAAGCTAATTAAACATTTGGTGGAGAGAACATGACAGACCAGGGCTGCTCTGGGTTTCTTCAACTCTAGCCTACTGTGAAAGAGTCACTTTCAGAGTAAAACTCCATGCTGTTTTTCTCGTTTTCAGTAGCAACAGGCTTTTCTTGGGGCTAGTGCTACTGACCAGGTCCCTTATTTCTCCCAGGGGCAGCCAATGCTCTGGGACTTTCCTTTTCTCCCTGGGTAGTGGCCTCATGCACAACCATGATTCTCTTCCAAGGCAATGGCCTCATTCTGTCAATTGGTGTCTCTGATTTTTTAAAAAAATACATATTTCATGATCACTTTTATTTGGGGAAGAGTCAGAAGTCACATTGTGCCAGATCTGATATATGAGGTGTGTGAGACATGCCTGTCCTTTCCTTCGATGACATTTAGCATCAGTGTTCATATTTTTTATGATACTTCATAAAGACTTAACAGAACTACGTCAGAAAGTAGCAAGAACACAACTGCATTCAAAGCAAAGGAGCCTGGGGCGGGTATACAGAAATGTCTTTTACATTAATAAATTTAAACACATCATATATTTTGACCATGTTAAGTACTGCCTTAGAGTCTTCTCCATGTAGCAGTTATGAAACAACAGGGGAAATGGTAAACTTGGCAGAGTAATTTTAAATGTCCCCATTTGTTTGAGAAAAAGGCTGCTATGAGAATAGGATGGTTCTGGACTGTTTTCTCAAGTATGTTTATACTGCAGAGGGCATATCATCATAGAATACTGAATGAAGGTGATTACCCAGAAGTGTTTCACAGTACTTAAAATAGAGTATCCATGGAATAAAAATTATACAAGTTTCAAAGAATATACAAATTTTAATATAAATGCATGCATGTACTCTGCCCATTCTTCCATCCCTACAAAGCCTACTCATCTACCCATCTTTTCAAATATTAGAAAAATATTACTGTGATTGAATGAACCAAAGCCCATAAAAATGATTTTTGAAAATCTATTATTTTTAAAATTTTATTGGGGACTGGGGTGATACCTCAGTGGAATAGAATGTTTGCCTGGCAAGCACAAGGTCCTAAATCCAATCCCTGGTACCACAGAGGGAAAAAAAAGTAAGACTTGAAAAAGACATTTTGAGACTGGGTGTGATGGCACACCTGTAATCTCAGCTCTCGGGAGGCTGTAAACAGGCAGATCACTAGGAGTCTGATCTAGTAGTGAGACCCTGAACACCCTGTAGACTAGCGGTTCTCAACCTGTGGGTCGCAACCCCGGTAGGGGTCGAACGACCAAAACACAGGGGTCACCTAAAGCCATTCCGAATCATAACTGTAGCAAAATTACAGTGTTGAAGTAGCCACCAAAATTATTTTTTGGTTTAGGGTCACCGCAACATGAGGAACTGTATTGCAGGGTCATGGCATTAGAAAGGTTGAGAACCACTGCTAGATCTTTCCCTTAAAAAATTACAGAAAAAATAAATTTCATTAGTACAGGGTCTCACTACATAGCTTGGACTCTTCATGATCCTTCTGTATCAGCCTCCCCAGTACTGAGATTATAGGCATGTGCCACCACACCCAGTTTTGGGGCTGGCATGGCGAGCCTGGGGTTCTAGAGCAGACAAGGCTGAGCAACCTGGCTGGCCCTTCTAGAATTCTTAAGACTAAGTTATTTTTTAAAGAAAAGCTCACACTGACATATCAGAAAATCAAAGTGTTATCCTTTAATTAGGAATGTCTACTTCAGTACTAGTCAACAAGACATTTTCTAACAACATTCACATGCACCTGACCAGAACACAGTAATTCTAAGTTCTAGTGAAATTTCCACTAGTCTGCTAAAGTGACATCCTATTAAACATCTAACACTGCTTTAAATGCAATGCTTGTTTCTTGTATTTATTGTATCAGTATTTCAGAAATAGCCTTGACTCAAGAGCCCACATCTGGACTTAAATACAATGGGATCATAGTACTTTCTCTGATATCAAAGGCTGATCCTCGGTTCTCATAAAGTGTTGGAGCAGATGATAGAAATATCCAGAACCTATAACTACCTTTGGTAAGGGTCTAGTATTCCCTAGGTATTAGCCAGGAACACAAATACTATAGACATTCAGGAAAAGTTCTTACAGATGGGCCTACGGTGCTGACACTAAGCACAACATAATCTTCTACCCTTCTCACTGGAATGGACAGATAATACTGACAGACTATCACCACTATTCTTCACTGAGGTAACATGAGCTTCCTGCATGCTTCAGAAAGAGTCGTTACATAATTGCACTGAAGAGAAGTCAGTAACTCACATACTGTCACTCCTCTGGACACCATCTTTAGAATGTAACTTCTTTCCTCAGTGGTTGGTAAACAATAGCAAATACAGAAAAATGTAGCCTGTTTTTATAAGTTTTTATAAGCTACACTCATTCATTATACCAGTGGTTCTCAACCTGTGGGTTGCGACCCCAACGGGGGTCACATGACCAAAACAAAGGGGTCGCCTAAAGCCATCAGAAAATATGTATTTAAACCCATGCTATGGCCGGGCGTGGTGGCGCACGCCTGTAATCCCAGCACTTGGGAGGCTGAGGCAGGAGGATCGGTGCGAGTTCGAGACCAGCCTGGGCTACAAAAGTGAGCTCAAGGCCAGCCTCAACTGCATACTGAGACCCTGTCTCAAAAAGACAAAATAAAATAAAATAAAATAAAATAAACCCATGTTATGCCATGGTGAAATGTTATTTACTGGAATTAGTAATAAATATTTCTCAACATATAAATATTGTTTTTGTGATTAATCACTATGTTTAAATTGTTTAACTTATAGCAATGAGAATACATAATGCGTATCAGGTATTTACATTCCAAATCATAACTGTAGCAAAATTATAGGCACCAAAATTATTTTTTGATCTGGGGTTACTGCAACATGAGGAACTGTATTGCAGGGTCACAGCATTAGAAAGGTTGAGAACCACTGCCTTATACAGATCATTCACCTCTACATTATCTATGGCTGCTGCTGCACTGAGAGTTGAGATTGCAACACCAAATATAAGGTGTTGAAATAAACTATATGGCTTGTAACAACAAAAAAAGTTAACATTTGGCACTGTATAGTTTGCTAATCTTTGATGTTTTGATATGGCTGTATCCATATACAGGTTAAGGAGAAATTTCAGGAAATTACATACGGATTTCACTGAGAAGCCATCACTTCTACCTTAGGAAAAGACATAAAGGGGACAAGTCATATCTGTTGTCAGAAACCATTTAGAGGGGCCCGGCAGGATGGCTCAGTAGTCTAAAGCGCCTGCTTGGGAAAGCTTAGGCGGCTGCAGGGACCACGGTTTGATCATGGGCACCACATGCTGAGGCAGCCCTGCCCTCAGGGCAGGCTGAGCCGGCCATAAAAATAAATAAACAAACAGTTCTGAAACAAGAAAAATAAAATAAATTTTTAAAAAGAAAATCAATAAATAAAAAAAGAAACCATTTAGAGGGGCAAAATATTTCCAATGCAAGAAACTATGATTAAAAAGAAGATACTTTCTTCTTAAAAGAATCAAAGAGTCAGCTGTGGGGTATGAGTAAACAAACCCCTTGCAAATGTCCTCCCCAGAACTTCTTACCCTCTATTGCAATATAAGATGAACCACCAGAGGAAGGGTCCAGCTTGGCTGGATAAATGAGATTCTATCTTGGGGCATAGGTTAAGTATCTAAATATTGTTTACTGAATTCTTTAGAATATGAAGGCTGTGTGAAACTCTGAGTATTCCCACTATTTTGGGGTCCAGAAATTTCTAGGTTTAAAAGAATCAAAGTTAGGCATAGCAGCACATTTCTGTGCTCCTAGCACTCTGGGACACTGAGGCAGGAGGATGACAAATTTAAGGCCATCCTAGATAGACCCTGTGTCTTACTTTCTTGTGTTGCTGGGACTAAATACCTAATACCCACAGAAAGTTAAATTTATTGCACAGTTCATACATACTTCTGTCTACAGTTGGCTGGTTCCAAATAAGGGTGCCATGTCAGTGGGAAGAAACAAAACTTACTTCTTTCCTTTTGAATCTCATCCAGACAATAAGCCTATTAGACAGTCCCACCCACACCAGACCCAGCGTGGGTCTTCTCTCTTCAGTAAATTCATTCTCTATACCTAGAAGTTTGCTAACCCAATCAATGGACCAATCCAGTATCACACACTGTTAATGCAGCCACTCCCCAAAACACCTGTGAGCACACAGATTCCTTGGGGACTTCTACCTATAAGTGATAACACCCTATCACAAAATAAAAAATCAAAGAAGACGTGGTTCAAAAGTCTTGAGTTCAGCCCTCAGTACTACTAAAACAAACAAACAAACAAAAACATGTTTTCTCCCAAGAAAAGAGGTATTCCCAAAGTAGCAGAATCCCAAAATGGTCATCAGATTATTTCTTGTTTCAGCACTTTCTTGCCTGCTTGCTTGCTTTTTTTCCTTTTTTCTTTTTCTTATTTTTTGTGCAGGGTTTCACTATTACACTCTAATTTGGAAATACTAGTTTTGGGCACAAAAGATATTTTCAAACACTGAGCATTTAGATATCTGACATTACTCACTATACTGCTTCAACATACAACATGGAATTCTTTTTTTTTTTTTTTTTGTATCAGTGATTTATTTTTATATACTGACATGATTCTTATTGTCTTAAAATATGTTTCTATTTTGTATAAAAATAGTGACTTAAAAGGAATTTTTATTGCATATTCACTCTTAGTGAAAATAACTTGGATTGTCCTTAGTTTAGGTTATAAAAAGAGAAACAACGAACATGCACTGGATCACCAAGAGCTTTCACTCTCAGAGAAGGGAAGAAATCACGTTAGCTTCTTACTTTCATCTTTCTTTCTTTCTTTCTTTCTTTCTTTCTTTCTTTCTTTCTTTAATATATGTATAAACAAGATAGGATAGATATACAACTACTTTCTCTTAGTTCATTGAAAAGGTTTGTACTAATATTTTTTTACCCAGAAATTTATTCGTTTTTATTTTTAATAATTTTTTATTTTAGACATGTTTCATTACAAAGACAGAAATTTACAAAACATACAGAAGACTATGACTGTACTAATATTGTTTAGACAATATATCATGTCTGCATCTTGTCCTCTAAGTAACTAATATGAAGACAATATGCAATGTATAAATTATTGTAACTATTCTACTTACCTGTTTTGAAACTGTTTCACTGTTATTTTATCTTTTTTCTTCATTAAAATGAATAAAAAAATAAATTAAATAAAAGTAAAAAGGACAAGGGAAAAAAAAGAACATGGAATTAACAAATTTGAAATAAGATTTCAACCTAGAAAGAAACACAAGCAATTTTATATAGTAAATAAACTTTATTTATCTGCTCATCGAAGATGACATTGCCAATAGTCACAGATCCACATAGAGTACAGTTTGTATTTAGTATTTACAATTTACAGTAGTATTTTTTTCTCTGAAAAATATAAGTACAAAAGCTAAGTAAACAATGAGGTACTGCCATTTGGGATTTATCATATGTCATAGCTTAAAGAACTAGTCTTTAGCAAATATTGAGGAATCAATGTGGGTAATAGTCAATTAAATGCTGTAATTTATTAGAAAAATCCACTGTTTCACCTCAAAATGTATTGCACAGGTCTCTAAAAAAGAGAGAAAAAAATCACCCTAGAAATAAATAAGGCAAGCAGATCTTTAAAAAGAGGGATAAGAATGAAAGAAACATTAATTGAGCCAATAAATCAGGTTAAGTTATTCAAAATATCTTTCAAATGACATAAAATTCTTCCCAAAAGAAAAATGAAGACAAAAGAAAACACTATCACCATTTCTCCACTGATGAACTAAATCTACTGTAAAAGCAGTCTGCAATATACTGGGCCAATGTCAGATCTTTGTCACTGTCTACATGAAGGGCCCTACCTGACAGCCTTATTCTCAAATGAATGAGCACACATGGACAGTTTCCAAGCAGCAGTTGCCCAACAACACTCTCCTCATTTCTTCAAGATGAAGATCGAAGCCATGACTGGAAAAGAAAAAGGAAATGAGGATAAAGAAAGAAAACACAAATATAAAAAGCCAACCTTTTAAGATATATCTTTTAGATTCTTTTTTTCAAGTTAAATAAAATTACATTCTATGATCTGAAGAATGCAGTAAGGAACTATTAGAATACTACAGTATTTTAAATATTAAATCCTAATGGAATCTTCTGGAAATTCAGGTTCTTGGAATGATTCAAAGTAACTATAGCCAGCAATCCTGGGGAAAAGCATTTTTAAGGGAAATTTGGAACTGCAACTTTTCACCAAGTACTGAATGAAACGGTTATACAGAAATTGAAGACCACCGTGTTCACACAGAAACCCCCCCACAAGGAGGCGACTATTCAGACAGGGCAGGTAGGGGAGAAAGAGCTCATTCTTCTTTCGCAACGTACTCATTTTTCTCCATAAGGCAACTTTCCCAGCATGATATGTATGGCAACAAAAGACATTTAGCATTTAAGTGTAAAATGCTAAGTCTCAACTAGAATTAATAGTTAATTAAAAAAACAAAATAATTTTAAAAAATTTTAAAAAACAAAGCTACCTAAGAGTCTCTCATATTAAAAAGCTAAAAACTAGCAGTCTGATCAACTATGAGGTTTACAATATTATAAAAATAGATTACCAAGTAAGATGAATACAGACAAGCTTGCCAGAGATATTTAGTAGAAAGGAGGAAGCTGTAAACTTTCTTCAGTTTGTATATGGTCAACTACTTATGATATACTCCTAATAGTATTTTATTTATAAAAGTAGCTCAATGATAACGTCGAGCCTATGAATCTAAGGAAAATATTTTTAAAATTCCGTTATATTTAATAATTTCCTCGTCAAATTTTATTTTAAAATCCTAACTTAAACTGCTAAGAAAACAAACTTCATGAATTATTTCACAATGTGGCACATTAATCATAAAAGATGAAAAGACTCGGTAAATTTTTCTACTTTAAGACATTAGAAAAACATGCTGGGGAGAGAACTCAGTAGCTTAAGTGCCTGCCTGGCAAGTACAGGGTCCTGAGTTCAATCCCCAGTACTGCCAAAAAGAAAAGAAGAAGAAGCAGAAAGAAAAAGAAATTATAAAAACATGACAAACAGATGCAATGTATAACTTCAGGATCCTAGATTTTAAAAAAATTATGAAAGGCATTATTTCAAAAATTGGGGGAAAATTTAATAGCATAAATTAAATATCGGTATTTTTTTCTTTGAAATGTTAGGGATTGAATTGAGGGTGTAGAACATACCAGGCTAGTACTCATTCACTGAGCCAAACCCCTTGCCCTTGGTATATGTGAATATTAAATTTTCTGTGTGTGATAATTATATCGTAGGCATATAAGAAATGCCCTTTTTCTGTAAACCTCCCTCCCTGTTTTTGTATTTTAGGGAAGGGTCTACAGGGTGTTCAGGGTCTCAGTACTAGATTGGACTTCTAGTGATCTGTCTGTTTACAGCCTCCCAAGAGCTGGGATTACAGACACACTATCATGCCCATTCTCAATTGCTGTCTCTGTGTATCCCACAGGCAGCGCCAGCACAGTAGGCCCAGAGATTGAACCCCCCAAGCCCCTGCACCTGCATGCAGTGCTTTAATCTGCTGAATTATTTGGCTAGCCCAAATAAAAATATTTAAAGTACTGGTTTATGTTTGGAGTTGTCAAATGTCTATAAGCGCAATGTTTGCAACTGCCAAATGTTACAAAGAGGTTTAGAATGTGTGTGTGTGTGTGTGTGTGTGTGTTTGTGTACAGAGAGAGATCCAGAGACAGAAAAATTGACAAATTATTAATAACTGTTTAACCTACACCTACACAGTGGATTTGAGGATGCACTGTATATTTCTTTTTTCCAAATTTCATGTCTAAAGTGTTTCAAACTAAAAGTTGAATAGTCAAATAGCTAACTGATAGAAATGTTATACAGCATACATTTCCAGTGATGTGATATTTAACTTCAATAATAAAAATGATATAGTAATTAAGATATTATGTAAAAATAGTAAGACAATGAGTTAAATATGGGGTTGTATCAATTCACTTTTATATTTGATATAAAAATAACCTAATAGAACCATGTACTGCACTACCAGCCATTATAACATAGGCAACAGAAACAAGATAATTCTTGATAAATCACATAGGCAAATTAAGCAATATGTATTAAAATCCGATTTGTAAGGCTAGATGATTTTTAAAGCTACCATTTTAAGAAATGATGTATCACAGCATTCTAAACTTTTACACCATTAGCTGAAATGTGGCTGAATCATCAAACACAATCTTCAATCCTAAGAAGACTATTATGATTCAATTTGTGATTTCTGCAAACTGATGTAAAGCTCTACTGTAAATGATTAAAAAGGTGCTAAGTCAAGCTAAACCAAGAAATGTGGAGGGGACAGGGATTAAATGGTGGAGCAGTAAAAACACTTTAAAGACAGCTACATTTCACTGTAATAACATGTTGCTTTGTTTGTCTTATTTTTTTGAGACAGGGTCTTGTTATGCAGCTCAGGCTGGCCTTGAGCTTTTATTAACCCAGGCTGGTCTTGAACTTGCACCAATCCTCCTGTCTCAGCCTCCCAAGTGCTGGGATTACAGGCATTTGCCACCATGCCCGGCACAATAACATGTTAATCAAAACAGCTGCATCAATTATAGGAGACTAAACATCTACAGAGTAAATGTGTCATACAGAACTGTATGATTCCAGAAAATAATAAAAAATTTATGTTTAACCAGCTTTATCAGTGTTCATTATTTGAAATTAGTCTTCACTTTAAACCTTACAGTATTTCTAATTCTTCATTTTATTAAGTATCTAAAAACTAACTTTTTCTCTCACAATCTTTAATTTTTACATTGCATAGTAAAGTTATCTAAGTGAATATTCAACCAGTCCTCTGTGTATTTGTACACATTCAATTTTTTTAAAAAAAGGTTTCTATAAAATGATTTTTGGCAATCATCTAGTTTTTAATAGAATATTTACACACAAAAAAACTTCACTTGCAACTACTTACTATACAAGAGAAAAACAAGCATCTGATTGCATGATTTTAGCAAATAATGCAAACTTAAAGATTACTTTGGGTGAATTTCAATGTATATATTATTAATCTATGTAAGGCAACAGAAAGTAACATCAATCATAGCATAATCATATGTTCATTACACAAAAGCCAAAGAATCATGCAATACATTTAAATTCAACACAAAAGACACAAGACATATTATGCTTCACTCACCACATGCTAACTAAGCACAGACTGATGGTTTACTCAGAAGATACCACTGCGAGGTGAAGTGAACTACAAAGCCAGGAGGAAAAAAAGCTTAATGGGTTAGTTTTAAGACTTAGCGTAACAGATTATGTGTGTATATAAAGTTTACTGGATTAAATAGATGGTGCTTCAAATTTTCTAACATCTTCAAGGGTGTACAGGTAAAGTATTAAGAACATGTAATAACTTCTCATTTCTAAGTAAATGCATTCATTCATTCATTCATTTACGGGTACGTAGGATCAAACTCAGGACCATACACTTGCTTTACACTTGCATAAGCAGGTGTTTCTGCCACTGAACTATCTCTTGGTCCCCTGTAAATACATTACTATATAGCTAGTTTTTTCTATCTGCAATTTTCATTTAAATATTGAGACAAAATAATGAAAGGTCTATTTCACATCTAAAGCACACATTTAACTGCTCAATAAACTAGGAGATAAGTATTGGCATTATGGAAAGATTTCTTTCAAAATTCGGTTAAAGTACGTATAACCTCAGTTTATCCTCAAACAGTTTTGAAAACACATCAATAAACTTAATATCTACCCTTTTAAGTGCTAAAAAACTGAAAACTACCCTCCCTCCCTCTCTCTCTCTTTCAATAGGGACTGGAGATACATAGTTAATGATGGCTCTAGGTTTAATCCTTAGTACCATCACCACCAACAAAATGCTTAGCAAGTATGGTTAAGAAAAAAAGTAAGGTAAATGTATTTCCAGGGAAACTATGAAAAGGTTTCATACAAAAAAGACATCTCTCAGTCTGAGGAGACAGCTCAGTAGCATAAGCATCAGCCTGTCAAGGGCAAGGTCCTGAGTTCAACCCCTGGTACCAAAAAAAAAAGAAGATGAAAAGACAACTCTCAATTCCAAAAAACGATTTGTTACCAAATTATAACAAAATTTCTTACTGAAATTTTCTTAAACATAACACAAAATAATCATGAGTCACCCTATCAGGTAATAACTGCCAAAAAGGTGACCCAATTTAATGAATTTATTACATCATCTCATATTTGACATCTTTCCCACTTCCTGTGCATCATAATGAACTTCATAAGCATTATTTTTGAATTTGTACTAGTTAGGCCTACCTTTATATATGATGAACATACATGAATTTAGTTTCTAAAATTAAAGATTCCACCGGTCTACAACCATGTCTTTTTCTATCATTAATTTTCCTATATTCCCTTTTTTTTTTTTTTTTTTTGGTCTTTTTGAGACAGGGTCTCGCTATGCAGTTCAGGCTGGCCTTGAGCTCACTTTTGTAGCCCAGGCTGGTCTCGAACTCGCACCGATCCTCCTGCCTCAGCCTCCCAAGTGCTGGGATTACAGGCGTGCGCCACCACGCCCGGCTCCTATATTCCCTTTAACAACTAAAAAAGTAATTGATCATTAAGCAAAAGATAATGATGTAAGAGGCTTTGTTCAAAGTAAATTATAAAGTGGGACACTCTCATTAGGCAGGTTAGCCTCTGAGGAAAAACCATTTCAGGAAGGATCAGTTGGCCACTATATCATCTCAATTTAGAATGAATATCACTCTATTCAGGAGTGGCATATAATGTACTTCTGAAATTTTTTTGTTAAACTTAAAATGAAACTTTTTCAAGAGGTTTTTTTTTTGTTTGTTTGTTTGTTTGTTTGTTTGCAGAACGGGAGATTGAACTCAGGTCTTTGCATTTGCCAGGCAAGCACTTATTCTACTGAGCTATCTCCCCAGCCCCCTGGCATGGTTCACAATTTACATTCATCAAGTTGATTAGTTTTCCATCAAAATAGATCAACCTAAGACAGCATGTGTACAAGGAACGAAAAGCAATGTTTCCTACTGCATTTGTACAGCAATAATTTGAATCTATTCAATACAGTAAGTTCTATCAGCTGTAGTCCAATAGTAAGAGCAAAGTTTGTTATACTCCAACATTAGGACAGTAAAGAAAGGCCACTGTATATAAATAACTAAACAAAATCTCTTTTATATCACTTAAAAATATTTCTTTAAACCATAATGTCAGAATCATGGTCCAAACAGCCTAAGCCTCAATGTAGATTATTTCTACAAAGACACAGCTATTTACTTAATGAAAGAAAATTTCTGCTTTGAATGACATTTATAGAACCAGATGCCTATGATAGTTTAAATTATTTTCTCTATGATGAATGGCATGCATTACAGCAATAATACACTTCCTTTTATTCATAACCAGGTCAGGGAAGGTGGTACAAACCTGTATTGTAAGTTTGAGCCCACCCTGAAAACCTACGCTGAGACTCTGTTCAAGATAAAAGAGTGAAACAATGTGCCAGAGATGCAGCTCAATGGCAGACTGCTTGCCTAGCATGCAGTGAGATCTGGGTTCGATCTCCAACAGCATTACTGGGATAAAGCCCAGGGATGACAGGATCAACTTGGAGGAAGCTAAGAAGAGATGGTAAGATTGTGCCCTCCTCTTTGAAAAGAGTACAAATAAGGAACTTTATAAATGGTTAAATGTTAGCAGTATTTAGCCAACAAGAGAAAAGTCTTCCAGCTAGGTTATCTCCAGATTTTGGTGGAACTCTGTGGGTCAGAACCCAACATACCAGACTAAACAGGTGACCACCAAAGAATAGGATATTTGGGATCAAGATAATCAAGAATGCTGTTTAGGTAAAACTTTTTGACTGCCAAGAGACACTGAGATCCTCTGGAGCTGACTTAGTGCTTCTTATTGGATATATTCAGATATATATTAGACACCACTAAAGAGACAGAGAAAAGCAAAGCAGCATTGGGATCATGAAACAGGTACACAGAAAGGCTTCTATCAAGCTGAGAAAGAAAGCAGAAAGGGATAAGCAAGGGTCAGAACACAAACATCACAAAGTTCACAATTAGCCTATACTGGTACATGTCTTACTGAATGACCAGGCCAGGACAAAACAAGTTAGGCATGAGAAATTTTGCATAACTGACGAAGTATGTGTGTATCTCATTTCAATCACAGCTGATTTCATCTTTAAAAATAATTTAGTTGCCTCCTTGTCCATATAGGATATCAAAAGGTCAAAAAAGCTTAAATTTTTTCACCCAGAATTAATACATACATGTAAATCAACTGAAATAGAATATGGAATTGTAATCTATAAAACATCATGATGTATCTGGTTTAAAAAATTATTATACCATGCTGGGAATGGTGTGGCACCTGCCTAGCAAATGTGAAGTCCTGAGTTTGACTCTCAGTACCAAAAAAACCAAGAAAAAACCCAAAAACAAAAACACATCAAAACTATTATTATATCAGAACAAGTGCTTTTTCTATCCTTTCCAAAAATAGTTCAAATGGCTATCAAAATCATACATGCTATTAAATAAGTCTGTTCTCCTTGACTGCTTCACATGTGCCCTTGATTAAACTTTCTTAATGTAACTACACTCTTACTTTTCAGGCTATAGTACAATAAAGATCTGAAAAATGTTTAATTACCAACTCAAACTCATTATAGATGAAAGAAAAATAGGTGAGATAAATTCATCTTCTATCTATAACCCACTTGTAATGCTTACCACTAGTCGTGCATCTTCTCTTTCCAGAATTTTCTGAGTCTGATCATCAGGGAACTTTAGTACGGTGGTTATAACTTTTGCCATGGTCTAAAAGAGAAAATGAGAGATGATCACTAATAAACAGTGAAGGAGAAGAAATCTCAACCCATTCTGACACGTTCTGCTGGAGGGATTCTTTAGTGCTCTCAATGGAAGCCACGAACAAAGAAGTATGATGTGAAGGTAGTAGTCAAGGAAATACTGTAACAGGCAAAACTAGAATTTCAATTTAAAAGGATTCTTCACAATGTCTGGGTTGATATTATTTTAAGATGCATTTCCAGTAGCATGAAGCTACATAAAGATCTAATGCTCTTGGTCCTTTGTCTTATTAAGATGGAACTTTATTACTCAATATTTTAAGTCTTTTCATTTGCAGAAATCTGTAAGGTCATATATAGCCAAAATATATACCCTACATAGAATCGGATGCCCCTGCCCCATTGAGCTTTAACTAAATCACATCATATATCTCATAAACACGGGCTACTGCATGAACATGAACATGCTCAGTAGGTATTTTTTAAGACATGCAGTTCATTAGCCTAATAGAAATACAAATTACATTTTAAATAAACACAAAATGTTTTTTTTGGGTAGAAAACATGATGAATCAAAACATTACACATGGTGGCTTGCAAAACAAGATCATAAATTGTGCGTATCTAAATAAATATACCGTAAGTCAGAGTGTCACCCATAAGCTCCTGGAAAATTCTCCTCAAAGGCTGAAACTCCCTATTTTGTATCAAGATGAGATGTTTTGAGGGAGACAGAGAGGAAAGAAGATACCACTTATGAAATATGTAGGATAACAAATTCAGTGCTTACATACAAAGTCAGGTGTAGTACTCTCCTGGGGATTCCTACAGTGGATGAGAGAGTTGCCCAGAAAAGTGACCTTAACACTTTGTTAATGATTACATACACTCTGTGTAGAGGAGGCAGTGGGAGTGGGGTTGTGGGGAAACTCATTAAGACAAAGATGACATAATATTGTTAATCAAAGGTCTGTACACACATTATTAGAAAAAAGATATCATTATTTTCAGGAAAGAAAGGAACTTTAAAAATATTTCTATTATGTATTATACTTAGCCTAGGCAAGATACTTCATGTATTTCTAATACTTATTTCAGCTAATAAAATAACAATATTTTTTGCCAAACAAACCCCACACAGCAGAATTTTACTTTTAGTTCACTTTTTGTTTCTGCCATTTTGATGATTATAAATAGCAACACTTAAACCAATTTAAGCTTTTGAAGAATTTCTAAGGCAGTTTATGAAAGGATTTATTTTTTAAATTATATTAACTAAATAGAACAAAACTGTACATGCTAAACTGAAGTCTAGAAAGTAAGTATATACGTGGCATGAAACGGTACAAGACACAAAAAGTAGTGAGTGGGCGTTCCAGTATTCTCTTTTTATTAACACTTAAGCAACTTCTTCTATAATACGAGAGTAACAGAAACCTAAAATTAAAGGATCTTCTGTTATAGGAAGCATTTCTCTAATTTCAATGTCATATCAAGCTCAAAGTACTAGAGAGTCCACTTAGATTAAGTATAATGCCAATACACATGCATGGGCAAGTATGTTTATAATGAAAAAAAAAAGAACTTTGGCTACTTGTCCTTTTGCATTTCTAGACAACAGTAAATGAGAAAAACCACCTCTACATTCATCAGCAGACCAGAATTTGTAGCTGATTACTAAGTAGAACTTTATTTATTTATTTATTTATTTATTTATTTATTCATTCATTCATTCATTCATTCATTCATTTTCTTGTTTCAGAACTTTTGTTTATTTATTTTTATGGCCGGCTTAGCCTGCCCTGAGTACAGGGCTGGCGCAGCATGTGGTGCCTGGGAAAAGAAACCAGACTGTCTACTTTTCATACTATACCCTGCAAAGTAAGGAAGAGGTCTTTCCTGCACCTTTTACTAAAAAGGAAGATAGCCTAAATTTCAGTGTCAGTAGTAATATGGAGGTCTAAACTATTAAAAAAAAAAAAAAACAAAGGCTCAGCCACAGGAGAAAAACAGGCTTACTTAACTTTATACCGTAGAGTTATGTATATTATGCATAGTTAAAAAGTTGTCTGGATCACAAGTTTAAGCCTACCCCAGGGGTGAGACCTTGTCTCAAAAATACCTTTTTTTATACAGGAATAGAGATACAGAGCATGGAGGCCCTGGGTTCAGTCCCTAGTAAAGGAAGTAAGGCAGGGAGAGAGGGAAGAAAGGGGAGGGGTGGTGAGGAAAGGGAAGGCAAAAGAGAAGGAAGAAAAGGGGAGGGGAAGAGAAGGTCTTCTGCCCCATAAAACAAAGAACCCTGTATGTAAAAGCAGATGAAGATGCATAGGAGAGATGACATAGACACTGCTAGACAAGAAATAACACTTTGGTTCATTTTGAAATGTTACTTGGTCTCCATTTCAAATTATTTAATGTACAGAAATTATGCAATTGAACAAAAGATGTACCTAAAAAAAGAACTCGATTTTGTTAATCCCTCAACTTCAGGTGTATACCCTCTATAGTACCTACAGGTAAAACTGAAAATATTTAAGGCCCTCCATAATCTATATAGTTGTAAGTGGAATTACGCTCACCTCTAAGAATAATGTTTCAGTTGCATCAGATTACTTGACATTCCAGAAACCCACATACCATTTCCTGCCTTGGACCTTTTGCCTGAATCCTCTCTATCTGAGTTCATCTATTAGAATCTAATCTTCTCTGCTTAACATCCAATACACAGACCACCAATTCCATGAGTCCTTCTTGAGCCTTACACAAGTAAATATTAAAGACTATTCTCTTATGGCCCTTACTAAAGCTCACTACATTCTGCACCACATTACTCATACTGTTAATAGAGCACAGCTCCACTTTCTTACTATGTGTTGAGTGTAAAGTTTGGGACAGTATCCAATTCCATTATACTATTCATCATGGTGATAAATAGTCACATGAAGTTAACTGCTCAATAAATGTGCAATAAGTAAACATGTGACCAACTCTCAGTATTCACCCATAAAATACAACGATAAAGACCTACATATGTAAATATCATATAGTCACCCTAGTGTAAAAACTCAAAAGGAGAAATAAAAATGGGAAGGCATAACACAGCTGAATGGAAACCAAGGACTTAAGCATTAAACAACCAAGTGACTGCAAACAGAAAAGATAGGAAACACAGCAGAAGCAAAACCATGCACTTATACATACAGGATGAATTAGATAATAGTCCTAAGAACCACCAAAATATTCTTCACACTGAGGATAGCAATGAATAATACTAAAATTATGCTTGGAATGCCTGTCATTCTTGTCTTTTAGATTCGTGTTGCTTCTAATGTAATTTCAGTTACTGCTATACGCTCTCTCAAATACATGACTGGTTTGCAAGAAAACAAAAAGTGATATTAAACAAGAGTAAGAGACTTGGAAAAATGCTGTGAGATTAACCGGCTACAATTTTGTATATACTTAGATTTCTAAATCTCTGTGTAAAAATGTGTAACTGCTTTTATCACAATGTACAGGGATTTATTAGGATATCAATGATTGATGGAAAATGCTGATTCCAAGTTAAGTGTAAGATGTTTGATATTCAGAAAGACAGTGATGTTCAGCTCAAGTACCTATGTTATAGAGTAATAGTATCATGAAGCTTCTCTTCTGGAGGGTTAAGAATGTAAGTTTACAGACCAAAATTAAGAGAAAAAGAAGAGCTACAAGGATTGCCAATATTTTGAACCTAGCCCTTCAAGGTAGTGAAGACTCAGGACACAAGAGAACCTGTGCTATAACATCCTATAACTCAGTATTTTCCCAAATTTTCTGTTCAAGAAGATTATGAGACCACACAGGAAAGGGACTGATGACGTATAGTGTCCCCAACGAGAGTCTTTAGTTTTAAAGAGAAAACAAGCCGGGCGTGGTGACTGACACCTGTAATCCTAGCACTTGGGAGGCTGAGGCAGGAGGATTGGTGCGAGTTCGAGACCAGCCTGGGCTACAAAAGTGAGCTCAAGGCCAGCCTGAACTGCATATCGAGACCCTGTCTCAAAAAAAAAAAAAAAAAAAAAAAAAAAAAGATTAAAGAGAAAACATTCTCTTGGGCTTTCACAGAGAGCAAACTGCTCAAGCAATGACCGTGACTCATCCAGATGTCTGAAACTGTTAACAGTGCTACAAAACGCTGTACATGGTTTCAAAGTAAATCCTGAAGGACTGACCTTGGGAAACACAAAAGTTACATAGTTTGTTATACAGGTCTTGCTTTAACTTGCCCTTAGCCACCCAGCAGAAAATTTTAACCATGAGGCATAAGACATAAAGCTAGATTAGTATGCTAAGCTGTAAAAGGCTTAAATCAACAGCTTTCAATATTGCCAGTTCTGCCAATAATCTATTGCGATTATGAAATACTGGACTATGTATACAACTAATTTCTCTTAGTTCAATGAGAAGAAATTTTTTGTACCAACAATGATGAGGAAAAATTATCTTGTCTATATCCTGTGCTCTGTATGAGGACAACAACTATGCATTGTATCAATTATTGGGAATGTAATACACATTTTTAAAAATATCACCTTATTTCTTATTAAAAGAAAATGTAAAAAAAAAAAAAAAATGCAATGGTAAAACGACAAACCAACTCTTCACTTTTGTTAGCCAGAAAGGTACAGTGAAAATAAAGACAGAGTGAGCACTCTTCCTTAATGTGGATTTCCAGTTCACTCCTAGATGGGACTGTTGAGCCAAAGAACATCCTTTTAGCTGTCTCCTAAGACACATTCTGAAATTAACAGGAAGGCCCAGAAAGCACAAATTTAGACTTGGCTGAAATGTTACTGCCCCAGAATGCATCTATGGTTGTTCTGGGTCTGTCTTTGGGAGAGAGGTGGTCTCAAACTTTAGAAAGATCTCATCTCACTAACATGCACTATTTCCAGAAGAAACATGTTGAGGCAGGCAGTCTTTTTATTTTATAGAACACAGAAAGGTTAAATTATTTAGCAACAACACTTTCATCACAGCTTTAGATTCACTAGGATACTGAGGTAGCTAGTATTTGACAGGCTTTTATTTTTAAAGATATACCTCTCTTCAAAACTAGTACACAACAACAAGCAACTTTATCTATCTGACCTCAGTAGTAGCCATTTTACAGCCAATAAAAACATAGTAAGAGAAAGCTGTATTTTCTTAGCTTTATTTTATACAAAGATAAAGAGAAAATTAGTTTAGTTATCCTTGGAAAATGCAAGTTCGTAGGAAAAAATGATGCTGAATTACTCTTTCCTGTGATACATGTTCATGATCATACTAAATACTAGCTTAGTCTGAAGACTATTTGATGAAATGAAATGTAAGTTCTACAGATACTAAGAATTCAACTAAATAGGAGCCAGGAAGATAGATAGCTCCATGAAGTAAGTGCTTGCCTGGCAAGTACAAGGTCCTGAGCTCAATCCCTGATAATGAAAAGAAAAAAAAAAAAAAAAAAAAAAAAAAAAAAAAAAAAAAAAAAAAAAAAAAAAAAAAAAAAAAAAAAAAAAGAAAGAAAGAATTAAAATAAATATAAGTGAATCTCAAACCTAATATTTACATTAGACTTGTAAAAGTTTCACATGACTTTGCTTTTTAAATTTTAAATATATTTATCAAATCCATGCCTGAACTGCCTCAGCATTCTCTCTCAGCAACCTCAACACAGCCACACAGTGACACACTAAATGCTTTTTTTCAAGGTTCTCAGAAATCTTCCTATCCCATGCTTAAGCCCAAGACAACGTAAAATTTTATGAAAGTAAATAGTAAATAGTTGTAACAATATCAAACCAAGAAAAGTTTTTTTGTTTTTGTGGGACCAGGGTTCGAACTCACGACCTTGCACTTGCCCAGCAGGCACTTGTGCCTCGGAACTATCTCCCTAGCCCCCCAAGAAAAGTATTAAAATGAAAAATTTTGTTTGGGGAAAGGCTATTTTCTCTAAAACATACAATCTAAAATGGCTGTTTTTAAAAGCCATGCAGAGGATACAAAAAGGCAACTCTATACTCAAGGACCTTACAATAAAGGTAATATTCTAGAAAACAAATTAGTCAGGTATTATTACTTACACCATGTGATAATTCAAAAATGGTCAATATTCCCCATATGCTGGAATGATTTTCTTATAGTAACTAATGCAACAGACTTCTAAATCTTCCTGAGAAGTTACTGCTAATTATGACCACTTTCAAGGCTACCCAGAATATCCTAAACTCTCATAGAATTAAATTTTTCTGATTTTAAGACCTGAAGTCAAGAAGACTTCAACAACTATTATCATTATCACTATTATTTTTGTACTGGAGATTGAATTCTTGGCCTTTGTATGGAGTTACATCCTCAGCCCTTTTTTATTTTGAGACAGGGTTTTACTATATTGCCCAGGCTGGGCTCAAACTTGTGATCATCCTACTTCAGCCTCCCAGAGTTCTAGGATTACAGGTATGTACCACCATATCTGGCTGTTTTTAAATTAATGAAATCTTAACTGTAGTATTTAATATTATTGAATAGCACTTTAAAATTAACAAATATAAATAAGCAAGATATTTCAATTTAGTTTTGTTAAGAGTGGTAATATAATCAATCACCTATTGCCCACTATTAACGCATATGATCTCCTAATAAACATATGGTATCAACACGTTATTACAAGGAGGGCATATTTCCTTTAAAACTGAGCCTTACAACAAATCATCAAGCATGATTTATACCTTTGTCTCACGACCCATCATATACTCAAAGAGCACTTTTCGTAAATATTCAAACTCAGTTGGTTCTCCCAAAAGCGAGACATCAGTATGGTACAAATTGCTACCTGTCAAATAAAAGACAAATTAAATTGTAAAATCATAAAAAGAAAATATAATCATCACAAAATAAATACATTAAAAACAACGGAACAAAGCAGGTACTCACTTTGTATTAATTGAATTATATAGATACATACACATTAGACATATATTCATGGAAGAAAAAACAAATTATAGCAATTTTCTTTTTTTGTGGTATTGGGGATTGAACTCAGGACCTTGTGCTTGCCAGGCAGGCATTTACGCCTGCTGAGCTATATCCCTAGCCCTACAGCAATTTTCTTTTCCACACAGTTTTATTCTCTTTCTGCTGGCAGAGAAATTTTATATATCATATAGGTAATACAAAAAAGATTTCTTAGTATTGTTGTTTTTATTCTAAATATTATGTGGTCAGCTTCAGATATCCCATAATAACTAAGATTACTATTTTTAATCTTATTAAGGATTTAGTATCTCAAGAGTATTCTAGTTTCTCTACTACTCCAATCTAAAAATAGTTTGTTTCTTTTTTTTAACAAACTTTATTTATTCACTTATTTATTTATGATCAGCTCAGCCTGGCCTGGGGATGGGACTGGTGCAGCATGTGGTGCTGGAAATTGAACCACAGCCCCTGTGGTTACCTAAGCTTACCTAAGCAGGTGCTTTAGACAGCTGAGTTATCTCGCCAGCCCTAAAAATAATTTAAGTCAAGTTTTCAAAACCATTCTGAAATACAGCATAGATAAAAGAGCCCAACAGTGCATAGGACAATGCTATTATAGATTTTAAAATATTTGATCTGACATCTTAAAGACTCACCAAAAAAGTAACAGTTTACAATATTAATGAAGTTTCATATCAATCCAAAAGTGAAGCATAAATATATTGCAGATATATAACAAAGGACACAACGAAAGCTTCAACCTGAATAAATTCATCTATGCACTAGCTAGGGTTTTGTGCTTGTATCCACTTCTAGTAGTATGGTATACCAGGTCATCTGACAAGCCCTTTGCTACCAAGAAACATCTAGATATTATGTAAATAGTCAAAAGAAGATGCAAGGCAGGGATCACAGGAAAAAAATAATAATGAGTAGCCTAACATATTACAGAGTGACATAAGAAAATCAGTAACTTCAAGAACTAGATGAAATTCTCAGAATTCAGCCCAGAAAAAAAAAAAGAGGAAAATATTCTTTTAGAATGCTACATAATAATATAAAATGAAAAGATCCAATGGTAAAGAATAAAGAAAATTATCTGAAGAAATAATCACTGTAGATTTTCCAGGACTAATAAGGTTTAGAACCCACACATGCAGGGAGTATAATGCATACCAAATAGAATAAGTAAATTTACATAGACAAACTACAGTGAACTTGCAGAACATAATGAAGAAAGGTCCTGAAAGCAATCAGAGGGAAGATACGTATTACTAACTGGAAAAAGTTTATCAGATGATCAGACCAACAGAAATTTCAACAACAAAATTCACACAATTAATACTATAGTAGGGGCCCAGCGGGATGGCTCAGTGGTCTAAAGCGCCTGCTTGGAAAAGCCTGGGTGGCTTCAGGGACCGCAGTTCGATCCCCGGCACCACATGCTGTGCCAGCCCTGCCCTCGGGGCGAGCTGAGCTGGCCATAAAAATGAGTGAATAAACAAACAGAGGTTCTGAAACAAGAAATAAATAAATAAATAAATGAAATTTAAAAATTATACATTTAAGATGTTTAGGACTGAGGAAATTGCTCCACAGCACAAGCACCTGCCTGGCAAGTGCAAGGTCCTGAGCTCAATCCCCAGTACCACATGCCATGCTACATCATTCACTCCAGGCACACCATGATGGACCTGGAACCAGGCGTGGTGGTGCACGCCTGTAATCACTGTGCTGGGGAGGGTGAGACAGGAGGATTACTACAAGTCCAAACTGCATGGCGAGAGCCTGTATCAAAGTTTAAAAAAAAAAAAAAATAGAACGAGGAGGAGGAAGAGGAGGAGGAGGAAGAGGAGACGAAGGAGGAGGAAGAAGAGGAAGAGGAGGAAGAGGAGAAGCAGCAGCAGCAGCAACAGCTCTATTCTTGGTCTTGACTGAGGAATTTGAAATTAAGTTCCTATTTACATATAAGATACATACACACATGCAGGTATCTGAAATTGAAAATTGAAATTTTATTTCAAAATTCTGCTTTCTTATCACCTTTAGAGCTTTAATACATTTGGAACTGATTTTTATCCTTCAATGTGTGCATGTACCTTGTATGCAAAGTAGAAGCCAACACCACTACAAGAATACATTTATGAGACTACAGTAAGTTTGGATATGACTAGTTATTTGATGATATTAAGGGGGTTACTGTGAATGTTTTAGCTTTAATGATACTGATAAAAATGCTATGTAGAGAGATACATTCTGACTGAAATGTTTATGCATGAAATAGCTTACTATAACATAATCCAGTGTATCAAATATAAAAAGGTTGCAGTGCAGATGAAACAAGACAGGCTATGTCTCAATAATTGCTGAAGTTGGCTGATGTTCAACTCTTAGTTCATTATATTTTACTCACTTTTCTATATGTATAAAAATTTTTATTTTATAAAGTTTGAAGACAATAACAGAAAGAAAACATTAAAACAAGGTCTTTGCAACATGCATAACTTACTGATCATTAGGAAATAACCTAATTTTAAGGACACAAAATATAAATATGCACTTCACAAAAGAAACACATAAAGCTAAAATGAGCAAATACACTAACGACTAACATAGGCTCAATTTATTATAAGTAAAAGAAATGAAATTCATGAAATACCATTATACAGAATTTAAATCAAGCAAAGTATTAAAGGGCCTTAAAACATACAACACTGGTGAGGAGGAGCTAAGTGATGACAATACTCACCTGTGCTAAGAGAAGTCGAAGTTAATGTAAGATATGTAGAAAAATGGCTTAACCCAGTACAGTATATATGTACTATCACATATAACATATAATGCTCACATCCTATCATCTAACATTCCTTTCTTACTTATAGTACAGAGATACTTTTCACACGTATATTACTATGAAACATGTACACTACAAGAAAACATGTATAATAATGCATGAAATTAAAATAATGGGAATACCTGAAGCAAAGCTATACACAACATGTATGACTCTCAAAGTGTACATTAAGCAAAAGAAACAAACATTATAGAAGAACACGTACTAATAAAAATAAACACACAAAAAATAAAACATGCTTTAGAAAAAATTTAAAACTTATACAGTATGATTGGATTACATCAAGTTCCAAAACAAGGAAGAATTTCAAGCAATGGCTAAAGATTTATACACAGGTAGTAATGAAAAAGAACAGGAGAATGATCAACATCAAGTTATGGAGAGGGTGATCAGTACGACGGGAGGGATAAAGATACTATGCGGAACTGCACAATATTATTTCTCCCTGAAAGCAGAATGTTCATTTTATTTTTACTTTGTAAAAAGGCAACACAGGGAAGAGATTAGTCTGGATATTCCTTCAAGTACCTTGTAGCTATCACCACTGACCTTTGTCTGGGCGTTCCCAGTGCAGATCCCTGAAGTGGACCTGCGTGGGATCCATGCTCTCAAGTGCATTCTTTGGCCTTTAGTGTGTGGACAGATTTCCTGCACTCGTATATGATTCTTTGGGTGATTTATTGTAAAATTATCTTAAAAGATATGTACTGTATTGTACTGTTCCCTTTGCAAAACCCTAAACTACAACACCAGACTGAGGGGAAAGGATTATAGGCTGGGCAGTTAAGTAAGAACCTGCCTCAAAACATTAAAGGGCTGAAGATATAGCTCAGTGGTACAACTCTTGCCCAGCATAGACTGAATCTTAACACATAAGCAAAGAAATTGTGTAGTATCTTACATTATTTCATTTAAAAAAGCTTTTAAAAAAATAGTGACTAAATGACTTTGACTGATGTCCTTAAGAAAGCAGAAAGTTATACAAAACACTTAACCAAAATTAAACTATGCTTAATACAGGGAAGCAATGAAACTGAAAGAATAGATACCTGTTATGAGATTACTGAAAGATCATTACACAAAGACTCAAGCTAATCTTTAAAATGCTTTGAAAGGAGAATGTTCTACTTAAACCCAGAGAAAGTTATCCTTTCCCAGATTAAATATAAGAATTTTATGAAATTATTTTTCCTTAAATCTTGTTTCAAAACTAGCAATTACAGCATTATTGTAACAGTAAAAAGAAACCTTCTAAAATATATGACCAACAGTATTTATGTGTAAGTGCATGTAGTGTATTACATAAATGTTTGTATACATACAAAAGACACAAACTGTTAACTGGGCCACTGGAGACTGGAAAAATAAAACAGGAACTTGCACTTTCCTTTATACTTTATAGAATATTTTTTTCTTGTATAAATAATTTTTAGTAATTTTTATTTTACATTACTGTCATTCATCCTCAAAACTCATTGTTATTGATAACATAATGAAGGCAAAACATACACAATGTAACTAATACAGATTAGCTAGCAAAAACATATGCAATTCAGTCTTAAGAAAAATCCTGTCTATGGCTAAACCTAGAGGATATAATGTTAATAAAATAAGTCAGTTAAAAGATGGTAAACACTGCATAATCTCACTTGTACATGAAATCTAAAAAAGTTAAACTCACAGAAACAGAACAAGATAGTAGTTACCAGAAAATAGAGTGTGCATAGAATGTTTAAAGAATGTAATAGTTCAGTTAGGAGAAATAAGTTCAAGCAATCTACTGTACAACATGCTAACTATATTTAGTAATGCGCCACATTTTTTAATATCACTGTGGGACCAGGGGTACAGCCCAGCAGCATAGCACCCACCCACCAGGCAAACACAAGGTCCTGAATTCAATTCCCAGTACCCCTCCCCTCCAATATCTTTAATATCACTATGATGTGCTTGCTTCGGCAGCACATACACTAAAAATTTAATACCTCTATGAAAGATTTTATATACTCTCACAACAAAAAATGTTAAATCTGAGATAATGAATATTAAAGAGCTCAATTTAGCTATTCTACAATGAATATGTATTTCAAAATATCATGTAAACAATGCATAGTTTTCATTTGTGAATTAAGAAGACATAATTTATGGGGGGGAGGGTCAAAACAATAGCTCAGAGACACAAGCACCTGCCTGGAAAGCGCAAGGTTGTGGGTTCAATTCTAAGTGAACACCCCCACACATACACACTTTAAAATACAAGAAAAAACAATTTAGATAACAAAGATAAAAATAAATCATCCAGCCGGGTGTGATGACATCCACCTGTAATCCCAGCACTTGGAAGGCTGAGGCAGGAGGATCAGTGCAAGTTTGAAACCCGCCTGGGCTACAAAAGTGAGTTCAAGGCCAGCTTGAACTGCATAGCAAGCCCCTGTCTCAAAAAGACTAAATAAATAAATAAATAAATAAATAAATAAATCATCCACAAATCTACCAAAAAGAGATAACCTTGGATTACATGACATAAAAGAAATCATTCTTACCTTTATATGGTGTTGCCACATACATATTCTTCTCGTATTTCTTTAAACGGTCTTCTAAGTTGTGAATCTAAAGACAATGTTCAAATCATGTAAGACTTGTATCCGCAAGATTTTTAATGGTAAAGACAGAGTATGGGCAAATAATATTAAAGGAATAACATTAAAAGAAAGAGTTCTCAGATGGGAACCAAAAGTATAAACCACAAAAGAAAAAATATACAAACTGAATTTTATTAAACTTAGAAGTTGCTTTATATCAAAGGTAGCAACAGAAAATTAAAAAGACAGCTAGTGACCATGGATCACACCTATCATCCCAACTGTGTGGGAGCCTGAGGCAGAAGGATCACTAGTTCAAGGCCAGCCTGAACTTAGTGAGACCCTATCTCAAAAAAATGAAAAAGGGCTGAGACCCAGCTCAGTGTCAGTTTAATCCACAGAAGAAAGTAAAGAAAGGATAGACAACCTTGAAGATTGCTTAACATGGCCAGTCGCTAGAGAAATACAAATTAAAATCACAATGACATTCTTTCATATTCACTCAGATGGTTATGATACAAAAAACTTGTTAGTGAGGATATGGAGAAATTTTAGTCCTTGTACATTGTTGATAAAACAGAAAAGTTACAGATGCTTGGAAAACAATGTTTTCTTAAGTTTCTCAGGTATGAAAGCACAGCCCTATAATCCCAGCACTCTAAGAGGCTGAAGCAAGAAAATTGCCAAATTTGTTTGAGCTTGCTGTGGACAACTAACGTGATTTAGTGAGACCCTGTCTCAAAATTTTAAACAGTAAAATAAAAAAAAAAAAAAAATTTAAAAAAGAAGCTGGAGATGCAGCTTGGTACAAAATCTAGTCTTTGGTTCACCAAAAAAGCCCCCAAACAGTTAAACATAAACCATGTGAGTAAGCAATTCTATTACCAGGTATACATATTTGCGAAGGATAAGAAACAGGTGTTCAAACAAAAATTGAACACAAATATCCTAACAACATTATTCACTAAAGTCAAAAGGCAGAAAAAAACCAAATGGTCACCAACCGGTGAAGGGTAAACACTATAGCATATCCATACAACATGGTATTTTATAAATACATTAACATTAAATTAACATGGAATTTTTAAAATATAGCAAAATTTTCAAATATATTCAATTAAGAGAACCAGGCATGGTGGCACACACCTGTAATCTCACCACTCAGGAGACTGGGGCAGGAGGATTTCCATGCCCGGGTTACATAATAAGTTCAACACCAGGCCAGCCTAAACTGCATAGCAAGACCCAGTCTCAAAAAAACAAAAACCACCACCAACAAAAAAAACCTGCCCCCCAAAAAAAGAATATATATAATGTCCACGTACCCATTTATCACTTAGTTTCAACAATTATCAAGATTTTTGTCTGTATGCATTTTAAGAGTAGTAGAAAATTCCTTGAGATTTACTATTCAAATAGCCTATTCACTTGAGCCACTCTCCAAAGTTTGGGAAAAAGACTTCATGAAAGATCACGTGACAGAGATATACATAAGATGATGATACACACATGGACTACAGTATGGGTAGATAATACATAAACATTTAAACTGAGTTACATATACTGCCCATGGATAATAAAGAACAAATCATATTAAATGACAATTTAAACACTAGGAAAAAGGACTAATGTCAACTAAGAGAAATCCTTCTTAGAATTTAAGGGGCCTGGTGGGATGGCTCAGCAGTCTAAAGCGCCTGCTTGGAAAAGCTTAGGCGGCTTCAGGGACCGCGGTTCGATCCCCGGCACCACATGCTGCGCCAACCCTGCCCTCAGAGCGGGCTGAGCCAGTCATAAAAATGAGTGAATAAACAAAACAAAAAGTTTAAAACAAAAAAAAAAGAAAAAAAGAATTTAAGCTGTTACAAAATATACAGAACTTATTACCCAAAATTTTAAGCTCCAGAAATAATAAAGTGCAAGTGTTTGCATTTACAAATGTAATCCTGAATTTATACAGTCTCTAACCTTTGTGGATTTGGGAAATAAATTTCCTATATAACATAAAAAGCGCTAAAAGCCAACTTCTTTAAAATTGCTAAATAAGATTCCAGTACTTAACACTATAAATTAAGTTAGCTTAAAATAAATATACCAATTAGCCCATACCTGTTCTCTGAACTCCTGCTCTTTCAACTTTGAATCACTGATTACAGATGTCTTCTGTGCTAGTTGTGTCTAGAAAAGTAAAGTCAGATTTGAAATACATGGGTCTCATCATGTACACTCATCATAGCCTGTATATACTTCTCAACTGCTTGAGAAATCTTTTCATGCTAAAATACATTATATTTTTAACTTATAAAGAACAATGTTTCGTATATTTATTATTCAATGAAGAGCTAATATTACCTGTAGTGCCATAATTGTTACCTAAAAATAGAAAAGAAAAAAAATCAGTGCATATAGCAAAATCTTTAAGTAAATACTAAAATAAAGCAATATGATTTTTTTTTTTCAATCTTTTTGAGACAGTCTTGCTATGTAGTTCAGGCTGGCCTTGAGCTCACCTTCGTAGCCCAAGCTGGTCTCAAACTCATACTGATCCTCATGCCTCAGCCTCCCAAGTGCTGGGATTGCAGGCATGCACCACCATGCCTGGCAGCAATATGAAATTATAAGGAAATAAATCACTCTTAAGAGTCTTAAGGGAATAGGCAGGTCTGAGATAAGGTAACTTTAATATTACAAAATATCTATACATGAACATAGGTAAGCAAAAAGGACAAGACTCAAAGGTCACTCACCAAACTTCAAATCACTTAGGAAGGGAGCAGACTCCAATCAGGGGTCTATTCTATATAGCTGTGCATTACCTGACTCATTTGCAAAAAGAATATGTTCCTGTATCAACTCTATAATTTCTTAAAATTAAACAACCACAATTTCAAGCATAAAGGTTCTTTAGGTAAATCTTCAATTACTATTTCTCAGAATACATTATCACAAATTATTTCTCATGGAGTTCAATACTGGTACACAATTCAAAATATGAAGAAATCACAAACAGTGATACACATCTGTAGGCCTAGCTATTTGGGAGACTGAGGTGAAAGGATCACTTGAGCCCCTGATTTCCAAAAAGGCCTGCACAACACAGTGGGCAACTATTTTGGGGGAAAAAAAAAATCAAGACATTGTCCAGCAGTATCAAACAAATGCTGAAGAAGGAAAAGGACAAAGATGCACACAAACTAAAATGGAAAAACTGTTCACAGTAGAAATGAAAAATTAAGGCTATTTTCTTTCTTATGAAGTGAGGTAAAGGACTCAGAAATCTTGTGAATATTAATTTAACAATGTCTCAACACTCTATAGATACTAACTCTGGTTAATATGCTACTATTTACAACATTAATGCTTAATTGATATTAAGTTAGTAAAATAAATGTATTTTCTCATAAGAAGCAATATTTAATATTATCTGAGCTATCTAAATCTCAGCCAAATGACCAAAAAAAATAAAGAAAGAAAATAGGGCTGGCCAAATAACTCAGCAGATTAAAGTGCCTGCAATTAGGCACAGGGGTCAGGGGTTTGATCCCTGGGCTGGCTATGCTGGCCCTGCCCCTGGGGTGCACTGAAACATCAATTGAGACTGGGTGTGGTGGTGCGTGCCTGTAATCCCAGCTATTGGGGAGGCTGCACACAGGCGGATCACTACAAGTCTGATCTAGTAAGAAACTCCCGCCGGGCGTGGTGGCTCACGCCTGTAATCCCAGCACTCGGGAGGCTGAGGCAGGAGGATTGATGCGAGTTCGAGACCAGCCTGGGCTACAAAAGTGAGCTCAGGACCAGCCTCAACTGCATAGCGAGACCCTGTCTCAAAAAGACAAAAAAAAAAAAGAAACTCCGAACACCCTGTAGACTATTCCCTAAAATAAAATAAGTGAATGAATGAATGAATGAATGAATGAATGAAAAAAGAAAAGAAACAGAACTTAATAGCTATCTGTGAAAGGTGAAATAGTCTGCCCAACTTAGTGAGTGCTAATAACTGAGGTATACTACTAAATGGCAGACCACGGCAAAGTTCTTTTACAAAGGTTCTCTGCATTTTGGGTAAGTGATCCATGGAATTAGTTGTGTAGAAAAATTGCTGTCTGGTAACTGATACTGTGTAATGAATGAATCTTCTCAAGTATAAAGTCATCAGCAGTATCTATCCTTTTTTCCCAAAAGCTCTTGTGACCATGCTATGGAAAAGACCATCTTAGATGAGTGAATATATTTTAGAAAGAAAGTGTTATAGCATCAGGCTTCTCATACTGTAATCAACACGTTCTATGGGTGTATACTTGTTGGTTTTCACAGTACAACAAGAAGCCACAAAATGTTGTCTTTCATAGCATGATTTTAAGAATTATATGTATTTCTTTTTTTAAAAAATGCCTACATGCACAGCATCAATTCTTTTAATTCACTAAGTTGACAGACCATTTCACCTTTAATTTTTCTAAAATTATCCCATTGTACCTGCATCTAATCAATTAACCAAGGAGAAAATAAGAATTGTATGGAACCATCTAAAATTATCAACTGTATGTAACTACAACTAAGAATATAAGGTACAATATAAGTTTAACATAAAATTTTAGCACAAAATATAAAAATTTAAAATATTATATTGGTATAGGCCTCTTTTGGCTATGACTAGAGCTATAAAGTTCACTTTCTCTTTGAGATAGGGTTTCACTGTGAAGTTCAGGCTGGTCAGGAACTCACAGCAATCCTCCTGCCTCACTCTCCTGAGTGCCAGGATTACAGGTGTGTGCCACTACACTCAGCTTGAGGCTCACCTTCTGTTATTTTTTTCCCAACAAAAAGACAGAGAAACACTGACATACTGAAACTTTAATCTTTGAAGTCTGGTAAATTAGACTGAAATTTCTACTATTCTATTTATTGGGTGAGCTTGAACATTTTATTCAACCTCTTTGAAGCTTACTTTTACCATTTGTAAAAGGAACATGAGGACCTCTTCAAAAGGATTTCCTTATAATTAAATGGAATAAATATACTAAGTGAGGTAAATCATGAAAATGACAAGATCTTGAAGAAACAGGAAAAAAAACTCAGAACTCCTCTTACATTAACATTATCAGCATTCTCCTCCTGCTGTAGCTTTTGCTGATGTTCCTTCCTCAGCTCCTCGAGTTGAGTTTGCAGGTCCATTACTTTTGCAGTCATTTCCTCCTCACGAGCCTTTAGAATAAAATAATTATGTGTTAAAAACATCAAGAGAACATAGTAGAGAAGCAGCAACATATAGCAAACTACCTGTAGAAAAAAATAAATTTTTGAGAAACACGACACTATTTTTAATTTACTGGTAACCTCTAAACAGTTTCCTTCACACTTTTTTTTTTAACATATTTGGTAGAGTCTTGCTTTGCAGCTTGGACTCAATCGTGTTTCTCAGCCTCCCCAGCACTGGGATTACAGGAATGCTCTACCATGCTTAGTCTTGGCAGCCCACTCAGCATACCCAGGGGTGAGAAACTCACGATCTTATGCCTGCCAGGCAGGCATTTACATCGTTGAGCTATATCTCCTGTCCTCATGCCTAACTTAGCCCTTTTTAATGCTGCTCACAGCTCCCAGGATATCATTTATCTTACTCTTACTCCCTTGGTTCTCATCTGACAAACATCATTAAGCTGCTTGTTTACCTTTAAACTAGGGTTCTCAGGTTTTAGTATTTTTTTCTCTGACCACATAACACACATACTCTTTTTTATTTTTAAAAGAGAATAAAAAATAGTAAAAAAAAAAAAAGGGGGGGGAGGTAGAAATGATACAGAATTTCGCTAAGCAAAATAGCAGGAATTCAACAGTGACTGTTACATTATATAATGACATTTTCTACATTTGGCTTTAATTTCCAGAAAATATTTATTAAAAATAAAGTAGAAGATATATTTACACACAGCATTGTTCAGCTACCTGCCAACTTAATAATCACAAGTTGTGGAGGTATTTTGTTTTGTTGTAACTCCCTGTAGAAAGTCTATATAAGTCAACTGTCAGTTTCCTGCACATCTATCCAACTACCCTAAATGGTATCTGTGGTTCTTTGGGGTAAAAATGGAGATTTAAAATCCTTTAATAGTTACTGTCTTTAAAAAACAAACAAACAAAAAACGGAAAGGGCTGAATTAAAAAAAAAAAAGTGTAACTTTTTGGGCAAATGGTCCTGCTTTAAAAAATTGTCCTTGCTTATTTTGATTGCCCTGATAAAAAGGATATTGCCCAGGCTAGGGAGATAGCTCAGTGAGTTTAAGCACCTGCCTGGCAAGTGCAAGGTCCTGAGTTCAATTCTGATACCAAAACAAGGCTGTTGCTTACCCTTATACTCTTTCCCTGTCTTGGCAATTACTATTACAAACAATCCAGACTTCTGCTCAATCTTATAAATCTTGCAATAACCTTTGTGCTAAAAGAACATTTGGAATTGGAATATTGATCTGATCTGAGTAATGAAGACAAGTGTTTGCTGAGTAAGAGACTTAACAGGAAAAGCAACCAGAAACACTATCGGATTTAATAAATGCTGACTTTCCAGAAACAAGAGAAAAAGTCTCAAAAGTTGATTAGGCCCCATAACACAAAGTAAGATATGGAGCCATGAGATATTTGAAAGAAATCTAGTTTTACATAATGCTTGCCATAAAACTTCCTCAGACCTCTTGAAACAAACCCCCTTTTTCAACATAAGTGAAGCAAAAATCTCTAGTAGTCAGCCTCCTTAGATATTCCCCTAGTGAGGCAAACATTAACCTGGCTTCTGCACCTAAAATACTGACAAACTGGAATTATAAAAAAAAAAAAAAATCATGCTAGGTGGCAGACAGTCTACCTCTGAGACGCTTCCACTAAATAGTTTTCTAGTCTTCTTTAACACACACACACAACAACAATAACAACAAAAAACTAGCTGCAATATCTATTGTATTTATCAATTTCTATTCTGTACCAATTGCTATTATGTAGCCACATGAATACATGATCCCACTTTTTTCAAAATAAAAGTTAAAACTTTTTTTAACCCAAAATATAGGAAAACTTTCATCAGTTTCTAAAGTTTCAGAATGTGATTTCATGTACACAGAAAAGAATGAGCCAAAACAGAACATCACAACAAGCTTAAGTTGATTTTAGCCAAAACATACACTAAACTACAAGAGGTATCAGCAGAACAATGGACATCTTTAGGAAGAGTACTAGGATTGCATCTTTTGTTTCAAGATAAAAAATGCTTCTGGCAAGATAAAAAACAAGATACTCTAGGGAGAGGTGTATCAAATAAAAAATGATAGTTCAAACTATACCAGTAACTACAATAGAAGAACATGAAATGTGATTCAACAAAAAACTCTCATCCTGAATTACACTATATACTGTGCTGGACACAGAAGCGGATTTCCTGTCCTAAAATGTATGTGGATGCTGATATGTGAGCAACTTAGGAAAGTGGGAATCACAAATGTTTTGCGGGGCTCGCAAGATGGTTCAGCAAGCTTAGGCAACTGCAGGGACCATGGTTCAATCCCTGGCACCATATGCTACACCAGCCCCAACCCTGGCAGGCTGAGCTGGCCAATAATATATGTTAAAAAAAAAAAAAAAATGTTTGGAAGCCAACCATAGCTTCTTCAAACTGGAACATAAGAATATTACTTAAAAAAGACAAATATTTCTATACTCAAATTTGCTATGAATAAAAGACTTTAACAGTTCACAGAAATAGACTATAATGTTATCACTAAGATAAAACATAAGCAACAGCTTTGCAGAGGTAAATTTAATACATATAAATCCCATATGAGACACCAACCTCAAAAATTTTTAAATGAGAGAATAAAAATAAAATATTTCAGAATCAGGGGACACTTGCCCAAGATCCCCAGTCCTATCCCTCTTGGACAGGCTTTCTTTCCCCTAATAAATCTATTCTGCTCATTAAAAAAAAAAAAAAAATCAGAACCAAAGAGGAAAGCAATATGTTGTTTGCTGCTATGGTTTGGTTTATTTCTTTTGTTTTGTTTTGTTTTTTCAAGGGAAGCAGTATAATATAGAACACATTTTATAATATTTTATGATAAATCACCCAAAGAATTATATATAACAAGGGTAGGAAAACTGTCTATATACTAAACACTAAGAATATAGCTGAGGGCCCAGAGATCATAACATCTCCACCAGCCTAACTGGAGGTCTAGAGCCCACAACAAAGTCTCATGCAGGCCCACTTTATAGATCTGTGCTGGAAAGGCCCAAAGGTCAGTGGTGGCAGTTAGGAACTCTATGCCAGCAGGAAGAAGGATCTGTGCTAATAAGCTGAGGGATCTGAAGTGGAGCCAGGAAGTAATGCCCAAGTAAGCACCAGAGCTCCCCCAAAAGTACCACAGCCATCCTCAGCAACAGTGAGGTCCTGAGCTCCTCCAGCAATGAGAGCTGAGTTCCCATCAGGAAAGCCAATGCAACAAGCTTCAGTGCACATCCAGAGCCAGGAAGCAATGCTTAAGATGAGGACCCAAGCTTCTCCAAAATTTTTGGAAAGCCAGCAAGACAAAGTCCTCCAGCAAACAGCCCAAAAGAACTAGCAGCTTCAAACAGCTTCTTCAAACAGCATCCCTACTAGCATTTTGGCAGCTTTTCCTGTTCTGCCTTTATGCTATTGTCAACAATCTTCAGGTGGGTCTTCCACACCTAGCACCATGCTAGTTCAATTTATCTGGGTATAAGAAGTTGACCACCAGTTAGCTATCCACCTCATTTGCTAAGGACTGTTAATATCCCTTTTAAGTCACTCTTTCTCTCTCTCTCTCTCTCTGAACTCAGCTCCATACCTGGCAGCTGAAAAATCAAAGGATATATTAACTCATGTAATAGCCACTAGAAATTTTAGAATTGCAGCACCTGAACTGTGCCCTACCCTGAATTGAGGTGAAATATAAAAGGAGAGTGAATTTAAATTCATATATATCTGTGTATATACATATATATACAGATATAAATTTATATTTACATATACTTACATAAATAAAAATTTATACTTACATATATTTTCTATATATCCATTTATCTATTATATTAAAACATTTATCAATTATACTTATCTACTATATCTACACATACCATGTGTGTGAATGTGTGCACATATATATACAGTCATACCTTGGTATCTGTTGGGATTTGTTTCAAGACTACCCTACTCCATACCAAATTCCAGACATTCAAGTCTCTTATTTTAAAAAAATGATGCACATATAACTTATATACATCCTTATGTATATTAAGTCATTCTGCGATCACTTATAAGCTTATTTTGTTATGTAAATAACTGCTACACTACTGTTTAGGAGCAAGTGATAAGAGAAACAGTCCCTATAGCTTTAGTTCATACACAATTTTTTTCCTAAAGATTTCAAATCAGTAGCTGGTTGAATCAAGTTAAAACAGCAGTACAACTGGAAGGCCATCTCTATGTAAATTTCATACTGACTACATTCTGAAATAATACTATTTGGGTTATAGTGAGATAATAAATATATTATTAAAATAAAGTTCACTTGTTTCTTTCTAATGTAGCTACTGTGGTAGAAAACTGTAAAACATGGCTGACATTCCATTTTAATGGATACTGCTGGTGTTAGGTAAATAAATAGCTTGGGAAAGATTTCACCCATTCCCTTATCTACGTTCCACTTCCTACCCACTTTCTCTACTACTTCAAACTGGAAGCACAGAGGACCATTTCTTCTATGTCCCTCATATAACAGCTAATCTTTAAGGAGGAAGGAAGCATGCAAGAAAGCCTCTGTGATGCCTTACCTACATCATCACATGGGTTTGTTGTTACTCTTGGATATTCTATCAGGTGCTACTCCACACAAAAGACAGAGAAGTTGCTTACAAAAAAGAATTCTAGCACTGTGGAAGATTTTATCCCTGCAAATATAGCTTTCCAATTTAATTATTTATGATAAATAACCATGCCTTTCAAGTTCTTTTTTTTTTTTTCTTAAGGGAAAAGTATTTAATTATGAAATGCGTGAAATTAATGAACAATCTGTTCTACAACTCACTATGTAGATTTAAGCAATAACTACACTTAACTTGCTTTTCCTTCTGCCAAAAATGGAAGACAGAAATAAACTAGCTATAATGAATCTTCCAATTCCAATGTGCACTAAACAGTCTAGAACTAATATTTTCTTAAACTTAGCAAATACATACTCTGGAAGTATTTTTTAAAAGTAAAATTACTTAAATCTTTTCATAGAGAGATTTAATGTTCAAAATCTATACAAAGTTGTTATGTACAGTAGAGGCACATGTCATATCCTGAAATTTCAATTATTTCAATTACACTTAAAAAATAATTAGGGCCAGCTAGATAGCTCAATGGACTAAAGTGCCTGCTTAGGCTGGCACAGGGACCAGGATTCAATCCCCAGCATTTCTTGCCATGCCAGCACCAGCACCAGCCCAGGCCCTGGCCCCACCCTGAGCGTGATTGAGATTGAATGTGGTGATTCATGCCTGTAATCCTAGTGCTTGGGAGGCTGAAAACAGGAGGATCACTGTAAGTCTGATCTGTGTAATGAGATCCAGTACACCCTGTACTAAATACATAAATAATAATAATAATAATAATAATAATAATAATAATAATAATTAGTGTCTATTCCTAACTTAGATGTCTACTACTGGATACCACAATAGTTGAGGCATGACACTCTAATTTGGCATTCTTAAACACTAAGTGCTTCTTGGCATATAAGAAAATAATACTGGGAGTAATAAAGTAACAAAAGAATACATGACCTGAGAATAATTTACTTTGATGCATTTGAAAACATTCTTGGGGTCCACAGTACTCACTAGCATGTATGTCTTTTTTATCTTCATGGCTCACTTTATGCTATTACTGCTGACAGAACTAATGTTAAACTATCCTAGCATTAAACAGGAAACATTTGACTGACACATTTCATTACTTTTTTTCCCTCAATTTGCTCTGTCAAACCATCCAGAATAATAAAAATTACAAATTTAATAGAGATGGAGTAGTTACCTGGATTCCCTAAAAAAATCCTGAGTTAAGCAACTACACTCAAATATATACACTAAATTAAACATCCATCCCATTACTTAGACTTCATCGAAACACAGGTCTCAATTCTTCGTCTGCATCTCTGAGGAAGAAGGAAAAGAAAGTCTCTCCCCTCAACAACTTACTGTTGGTTCAATATAATCAAATAGGCTATGCTATCTGAATATCATAAAAATACAATCCAGTCAGAAAGCAATTAGACTCACAAATCTACACATAATATATAAGTACTAATTTAGGTATTAGTGCACAAAAACAAGACAAAACAAAGTACATTTCTATGTAAGAAAAAACAAAAAATCCAATTCAACATTACTATAAAATCTATTACAGCTAAATTTCAAAACAGAAAAAGTAAGCTACATCAAGGATTTCTTCATATCTTTTGGCTGTTCTTTGTAGATCATCTTCCTTCTCTGCAATTTTTTTATGTAACTGATTTGTCTCTTCTTGATGGCTTTCTAAAAGTTCAGTTTCCACCTCCTGGGCTTTACCTAATAAAAATGGAAACACATAAGAAGACACATTAGTCAATAGTGAACATACAGATCTCAGTTTTTGTGAGCCCTCATTACAAATTAATTTAAGAAAAATTCAATAAGAATTACAAGCTATTTAGTGATATACTCAGCCAAACAGTGATCAAATGATGAGAAGAACCCTTTCAGGGAGCCTGAGTGTCTTTATGAACCAGTGCTTTCAGGTTCTTTCAGATGCTTCAGCTGTCCTTGAGTCACTGCCAGACAATACAGAGCAAAGAACTTCCTAGAGAACCTAGCTGGACAAGAATCATTTTTCCTCCAACTTAATGACATACAGTATTTATCCAATTGAAAAAAGGAAAAGCTTAACCTATTGTCTCTGTGATTATGATTCATTCCTTTCTGAATTTAAAGTTGTACTTACTGATAGTTTCTTTTATGGTCATTTCTAGTTCTTGTTCTTTTTGTGCCAGCTGGGTATTAAACTCCCTCATCAGCTGTTTTAACATGGAATTGTGCTTCAACTCAAGATCTTCCTGCTCCTGTCTAAACAACAAAAATGAAGAGTTAACTGCTGCCACAAATAACAAATTCAAAATAGCTACCTGCACTTCAAGACAGTATACTCTCACTGGTAAAACAACTTTAAAGGGTGTGAAAGTTGCAAGTGCAGAAAATTTCAGTAAAGATACAAACCATAACTGGCCCTAGGGAGTGCTCTCAAACCTGAAGAGCACTTTTCCCAGTTTAAATTTCCACTGTAGGCACTTGTCCTATGTAATAATAATCATGCTACTACTAAAAATAGTAAAACCAAAAAGAAAATAGTTATTTGGATATATAGTTAGTAATTACCATCTAACAAAGTTTTGCTCCCTAAATGAACATGGATACCACTGCCTGTTATATTAACCTGTGTTTTAATTTCTCTTTAATATTTTAACTTACTGAATTTATGTTTAACATATTTTTCTTTAGTACTTGAGAAGCAAATTCAAGGGGGCTCTATCACTGAGCTTCATCTTCAACCCTTTTGTTAATTTTTTCCTTTGTTATTTTTTAAAATTTTGAGACAAGAACATGCAAAATTGTTCAGGCTGCCCTCAAACTTGTGAGCCTCACACCTCAGCCTCCTGAGTAGTTGGCCTTACATTTAACATTCTGTGTAGGTGACACTTCCATATAACTTTAAAAAGCTGTATTAGCACATGCACAAAAAGAACAGAGGAGTTATAAAATAAAACTTACTTGATTTTCTCCTGCATTTCTTGCTCACATTCTTTCTTTAGTAGATCTAATTCTTGCTGATGCTCCTTCCTTAATGTTCGAAGGTCTTTCTGCAATCTAATGATCTCCTTGCTTAGTTTCTGCTTTTCTCTATTTGCTTCTCCTAATTTAAATTCCAGGTCATTGTGCTGGGTTTCCAAGTTACCAACTGATTTGGGTTGGATCACATGTGACTGGGAATTTTCTTCAGTACTGTCTCCCAAAATTTTAGTGAGTTTATTTTTTTCATCGTTACGTTGGTCTACAGCCTGTAATGCCTGTAATTTCTCATATTTTGAAATCAACTCTTCCATTTCAAGTCTATGTCCCTCTTTCTCACTTACTAAGCAAGAGTCCAGTTCTTTTATCTTTTGCTCCAATGCCTGACAATTTAGTTCCTTTTCCTGTAGGGTTTTCTGGATATTGTAAACTATATTTTCCCAGTTCTGCTCTGCCCTTTTGTTATCTTTACCTCCCTCTTCTTCCACAGGCTGAGATATCAAAGAATATTTTTTCTCTTCAAGGTCATCTTGAAGAACTTGACACTCATCTTTTGCTTCAGCATATTCTGACTGTATTAAGACCTCCTGGTTCTTACACTTCACTTCAGAAGGAGATAATGCAATTGTCTCCTCTTTTTCTTGTTCTAGCTTATTTTTTTCAGTTAAATTTCTTTGTAAAGTGCGGACTTTTTCTTCATATGCATTTTGCACAGAGCTTTGGGAATCTTTTTGCTCAGTATATGTTGTCACATTTTTTGCTATTTCTGATTGTAGAAAACTTTCTACTAACTTAAGTTTTTCTTCTAAGATGTGAATTTCCTGCTCTCTTTCTTGCAATTTTTTGTTTAGCTCATTCAAATGGCTTTCTACACCTTTTTTATGTTGCTGTTCTTTCTCCTCAACTTGAGACAACAACTGTTTCTTGATAGCAGCAATTTTTTGCTCAGCTTTTTTCTTCAATTCTGCTAATTTTGTGGCACTTTCTAATTCAAATTTCTCTTCCATTGATTTAAACTCCTGTTCTTTGCTTTTCATACTTGAACTCAAAGATTCTAATTCATTATTCTTAATTTCAAGTTCAGTTTCCATGAAAGATACTTGCTTCTCAAGCTTTAAGATTTTTTCCTCAGCTTCCTTAACCCTGTTATCCTTTTCTTCTCCTAAGTCTTGAAAGTGCTTAAGTTTATGAACCAATTCTTTCTGTTCATCATCTTTTTGTTGATTGTAATTTCTTAAAATTTCATTTAAAGTCTCAATTTCAGTTGTTTTCTGAGTAACATGACCCTCTAATTCCATAATCCTTGCTGTCTGAGTCTTTAACTCAGTCTCTAAATTACTCTCTTTTTTCTCTATCTTGTTCTTGTTATCTTCCATTTCACACTTTAGATGTTCAAACTGTTTCTTTTGCTGATCAAGGTCTTCCTTCAGTAAACGTATGTGTTCATCTTTTTCACTAGCTTCCTTTGTTTTTAACTCAAGCTGCATCTGAGATTCTTTAATAGTGTTTTGATACTGTACAAATTTTGATTGTGCTTTTTTCTTCCATTCTGTGAATTTGTTAGACCAGTGATCCACTTGCTCAAGAGCAGAAATTTTCTCTTTATTCAGAGTATCAACTCTCAAGGATAAATCTTGCACCTGATCCTGTAATTCATGCTGTTGTTTATCATACTGCTTACTTAGTGAGGAAAGGGCTGCTTCTTTTTCAGTTAGGCTGATACTATTTTGAAGCTGAGCATCCAAATCACTTAGTTGTTTTTTAAGAAGGACCATCTCAGATTTTTTTTCTGTAAGCTCTTCTTTCATCAGTGTGACAGCATTGATGTTTTCAGATAACTCTTTCTTTAACTGTGTGATACAAGACTCTTTTTCTGAAGCAACCTGTTGTTGATTACCACCTTCCTTCTGTAGGGCTTCTTTTTCTGTTACAAGACCTTCAATTTCAGCTTTCATGTTCTTAATTTGATTTTCCTTTTCTTCTAACTGGTGAGTGGCCTGTTGAAAAGAAGTACTTAGTATATTTTGTTCTTCTGCTAGTTGTCTAAGTTGTGCTTCTAATTCGGAAACTTTGTAAATTTTCATCATCAATGCCTCCTTAACTTTAGCTGTGTGGTGCTGACAATGAGAGATTCTTGCAACAATGGCATTAGTTTTACTACCACAAATGTCTATTAGCTCATTCATTTTAGCTTCCAATAAAGATTCAGTTTTCTTGTAGTAACTATCTACCTGAAATATTAGTTCCTCTGACAGTGTTTTGAACTGTAAGCTTTTGTCTTTTAGGGTTTCATTACTTGTTTCATGTAAACACTTTAAGCTCTGGAATTCCTCATCCTTGGTTTTCAATTTATCGGTCAACTCAGAAACCTTAAGCATATCTTTTTCTGCCAGCATTTTCAGTTCAACTAGTTGTTCCTGAAGAGAAGTATTTTCTTTCAAAGAATGGTTCAAGTCAACCTCTAGCTTTTCAAGTTGTGCTCTGAGTATAGTTTCATTTTGTGAAAGAGTAGTCATATGAACACATTTCTGCTTTAGCTGTTCCTGCAATTCATTTAATGTTCCATCCTGCTTAACACCTTCTTCCTTCAGCCATGCTATTTCCTTATTCATCTCTTCTTTTTCACACCCACATATATGGATTTCTTGCTTGAGTTCAGCTATTTCTTGTCCTTTCCTCTGTAATTGGATTTCATATCTTTTCTGAAGTTCTTCGGCTTGCTCCTTAAGTTTATTTTCCCAGCTTGAGACAACATCATTGAGTTCTTTCTGGTGTACCTCTGTGAGACTTTCTATTTGCTCCTTCTGGTTTGTTTCTAGTCTTGATACTGCATCATTGATTCCAGCTATGTTAGCCTGTGACATTTCCAACATTCTGGCATTGAACTGCCTTTCTTTCTCATCAAGCTCTAGGACAGTATTTTCAAGCTCTTTTCTAAGTTTGGCTTCCTGATCCACCAGTTTCTTCTTTAATGTTTCTTGTGTCTCCTTGGCTTTCTGTTTAATTTTTTCCATCTTTTTTTCTTGATTTTTAAATTTAGTTTCATACTCCTCCTGCAGAGTACTAATATTGTCCTCCTTAGCTGACAATTTCTGTTTAAGTATCTCAATTTCTTTACATTGTCCTTCTCTTATTTGTAAAATTATATTTTCTTTTTCCAGCAACATTTGCTTTGTCTGTTGTTGTTCACTGCTACTATCTTTAAGTTGGGACTCATATAATTGTGTTAAAGATTTTATTTTTTGTTCCATTTCACTATTCTGTTTTTCAAGTTGTTGCATTGTGTCCTGCACCTGCATTTTATGAGTATTTAACTCAGTACAAGCATTTTTCTTCTGTGTTTCAACTTCAGCCACCTGTTCGATAAGAACAGCTTTTTCTCTTTCCAAGTTCAATAACTTCTGCTGCAATTGGGCCACCTGCGCCTCATATGCTTTTGTCTGTTCATGTGTGGTGCTCTGGTGTGACTGCTTGGCAGATGCCTGCTGGAGTTCCCCTTTGGATTTTTCAATTTCTGCCTCTAAATTTTCTACATGAGCCTGCTGTTCTTCCAAGTGCTTGTTCTTTTCCTTCAGTAGAAGCCTCAATTCATTAATTTGCTCTTCTAATGCCTTTTTAGTTCTTTGGATAGATATTTCTTGTTCTTCAGTGATTCTGTCAACTTGTTTCTGATGCTGATTTTTCTGTTCATCCAGCCTGGCTTCCAATTCCTGCTTCATTTTATCTGACTGATTTGTTAGAACAGAAAGGTCCTCTTCTAGCTTACTGCGAGCTTTTAATACCTCTGACAGTTCAGAAGATAATGATTCCAGTTCTGTTTGCTTCACATCAAGCTTTTCTAAAGTCTTCTCATTCATCTCTTCTATGTGAGCCTGGAAAAGACTTTCTTTCTCTTTCAGTAAGGTTTCTTTTTCTTGTTCGCATGTCTCCCTACATTTTTCCATTTCAGTCTGATGCTGTTGCTTTAATATTTGGAGTTTTTCAGTCCAAAGCTTATCCTGCTGATGCTGTAGGCTCTCCAGTTCTGCCTTCTGCTTTTCAGCCATGGTTTTAAGTTCTTTATTGTGCTTATTTTTTTCAGCTTCCAAATGAACAGCTAAATCTTCTGATTGATTCTGATTTTCTTGTAAGCTTTTTGCCAAAGAACTTTCTAATTCAAGAATTCTCTGTTAAAGCAAATGGATTTAGTATTAGCAATAATACACAGATATGAGTGTAGCACCCACTTAAAAGTTAATTTACATAACTATATATCATACCAAAAAATTTAATTACTAAAGAAATCATATAATAAAGAAAAGATATTTTTAACATTTTTCAGAATTCCTGGTGTTTTCTCCTTATTTGGGTAACTGTTTCCACTACTATTTCTTTCAAGAATATTCTAATTGGATAAACAAAACACAAATAAATCACAGTATATTACAGTAATATATGTTACAAGAAGTTGGATTTGCCCCCATATTTATTTTAAGGATTTTGGCATAGTGTATTACTTAAATGATTTAATTTTAGAAGAAAATAAATAACATATCTGATTTTTGTATACAAGTGGGCTTTACAAATATGCATAATGAGGGGTGTGCATGTGTCTGTACATATGCACACATATATGTACATACACATATATACAAACATGTTCAATATGGCTGTTCAATATGGACATGAAAACAAGGAGTTGATATAACTAAACTCTGACATAAGCATAAAAGAGATAATTTAGACATGGTGTGAAATAAAGGTTGACAAGTGAGAAGATACTAGGAGAAGTACTATCTACTTTTTAAATTGCATTTAAAATATGGATGTTGTGGCTACTTTCTAGAGATCAAAGGTGAGCAGGCAAAGGAATGGAGATGCCACACAGCCTGAGTACAAAGGGGCAGAAAGAGTGGCTGATGGAAAAAAACCTCGGTAAAACCAGAAGCACCACGCAGCAAACACAGCTACCAAACCTGTGCTTATGAATAGCACACACTATCTAAAAAATGAAAGGCATATATACATACAAACATACACACACACACATACACACACTCAAGCCCTGATAAAGATTATTGATAGAAATAAGCTTCTCTGAAACTGTAATTACTGGAGAGCTACTAGTAATCTCCATAGAAAAAGTAATTTCATAGCTCTGGAGCCTACACATTGTTTAACTTACAGTTCTATAAGTTTCTGCTTCTTGCTGAAGCTCCTGGAGCTTATTTTCACTCTCTATGAGGATTGCTTTTTTCTGCAACTCTAACTCTTCCAGGGCCAAAGACTCTTGCAGCTCTTTTTCTTGGGTGATCTTCAAATATTCTGATTGACTCTTTTCCTGTGCCAGAAACAACTAATATCATCCTAAACCCATATAAATATTTAGCACTCCCAAAGCATTTCCACAATAATTATTTTTTCATTTGATCTGCACCCATCCCTGTGAGGTAGGCAACACCATCATCTCTCTCATTTGCAGAAATGAGGCACTGAAGTTATTTTCTACTAGAGCTTTGCCACAGTTATGCTTGCTATGAAAAGTTCTGTACCAATAAGCCCATTATATCTGCTATTTTTCCACTGCTTAAAATGTTTTACAAAACACCATCAAAAGTGAAGGATCTCATAAGTGTTGCTATTTCACCCTTGAGTAAAATTGGTACTCCAACACTGGGTCTAGAAATTAGATTTTAGATTTATATACTTTGTGAGAAACACCTCATAGGGTCCCTCACATAGAAAAACAAATAAAAATCAGAAGATTATTTCTGAATACATGAATTAGATCAAGAAAATATATATAAAAAAAAGCCTACAGGATTCTTTTCAGATGATCTGAGCCCCAAAATATCCTCAGTTCTGAAAAGCTTCTTTGTCCTTACTATGTATTTATATTTATATTTATATTCATATTCATATTTATATTAGAGGTTTTTACTATTTTGGGAAGTGAAGCAATCACTTTTAACATTAAATTAGCAAACTAAGCAATTTTTTTTCTAAATGATAAGAAGTGTACTTACCTATCCTTATAAGATACAGGTTTTTTGTTTTTACTTTTGTCTTTTTATGTATTTGGTACAGAGGTCACTTTGCAGCATAGACTTAAAATGTTATGTGTATTTTCATCCTCTCCAGTACTGGGATTACAGGCACACACCACCATGCCCAATCTCTGTGGCTGATTTGGCGCACCCAGGGGCATGGCCAATGAGGCACGTGGTGATGGGGATGGAACCCCAGTCCCTGCACTTGCCTAAGCAGGCACTTGTCCTCTAAGCCATCTCCCTGGCTCTGGTTTTTTTCTTTTGTCTATTTAAGACTGGGTCTCGCTAGCCGAGCATGGTGGCTCATGCCTGTAATCCCAGCACTCGGGAGGCTGAGGCAGGAGGATTGGTGCGAGTTCGAGACCAGCCTGGGCTACAAAAGTGAGCTCAAGGCCAGCCTGAACCGCATAGCGAGACCCTGTCTCAAAAAGACAAAAAAAAAAAAGACAGGGTCTCGCTATGTAATTCAGGCTGACCTTGAGATCACTTTTGTAGCCCAGGCTGGTCTTGAACTTGCACGTGGATTAAAGTACACTATTCAGTGAACCATTCAGGTCCTGAGATAGATTATTGACAGCAGTATTTTTCAGATCATTATACTCTAGTGAAGCATACTACTTCAAGAAATGGTTATGTTCCATATTATATAGAATTTTAAAAACATTTTCAATATACTGTATTGCTTAATACAATGCATGCATACATTGTTCTGGATTGAACACAGAGCCTTTATACTGAGCTTTATGTACAATCCTTTTTTTGAGTCACTGGGCTTGCCAAGACAAACTGGGCTCAAACTTGCAATCTTTTCCACCTCACCTTCTCAGAGTACAGGTATGCACCACAACATCCATGTAAATATATTTTAAATGCAATTTTTCTATATCCAAATAAAAGCCAAAGAGGAAAATTTAAACTTTGTTCAGTTAAGAAATAAGGGGATGATGGTACACACCTATAATCCCAGCATTCTGGGCGGCTATGGCAGAATGAATCCAAGTTCAGATCCAGTCTGGGCAATTTAGTGACTTAGACTCTGACTCAAAACAAAAATTTAAAAAAGTTGGGGATGTAGCTCAGTTTGAAGGCCCTGAATTCAGAAACACAAACAAGGGGGGAAAAAAAAAAAAAAAAAAAAGCAACATAAAGGAAGAGGAAAACATACGTGCACATATGTGTCTTTCTTGTACTACTTGGAACATAACTTCATATATCAGTTCTCAATAATAATACTAACAATGTCAATGTTTAAGACCAAGTAGCTCCAAAGACTCCAAAATACCCCAGCGTGAAAGCCCACAACTGGTCTTCATTAAGACCTTTCTAGCACTGTTTCCAGTTTCACTTATAAGAGCTCCACTTTATTCCTTAATTTCCATGTCCCACTTGTTTTTCTGTCCCTATTTTTAATTTGTACTGTCCTGTTATGGTTTAATATTCTCACATACTTCTGTAAGTTCTTATAAATACTCCCAATTCAGACCAACAAAAAAATGTAAATACATGTCAATATGTGTAAATTTCACAACCACACACTAATTTTCTAACTTTCAACCAGAACAGTAGCTAAATTCATGTGTTTATTTGACCCACAAAGTAGGTTAGAAAATTTGTGACATCAGTTCATGAGTTCTTGCTATTAAAAGTTTCCTGACATTCGGATCCAACTAAGAATGAAGAAAATGATGTATGAAAACAATTAAAATTTTAAGACTATTTCTCATTCTTTTTCACTGAATATATTTTAAAATTATTATTTTACAACTTCATATTAAAAGGAACTACATTTTTAGTATTAGCATTCCTCAGAGTAATTTATACACAAGGGTTCCACAAGAAAAAAAAAACTTTTTATATTTTCAAATTATGCCAGTTGAACAAATCTTTCAGCAAAAATATGAATCTTAGCTTTTCTAGTTATTGATTTTGTCATTTCTTAGAATTTAAGTTTATTCTTTGGACTGAAGCATATTGATTAAGTAAATAAATAAATAAATAAATAAAATGTAATCAGATGACCTCTGGAAGCTCTGAGTTCTAGATCATTCAGTCCATTGAGTTTTTAACCATTTTTCCCAAATTATGTAGTCCCTGTTTCAATTAACCTTTCTTTTTTTTTTTTTTTTCTTTTAATTACAAATTGCTGGTTGTATAGCAAGCATAGATAAATAAATTGACAAAAGTTTTATTGATAGAAGATCAATATATTTAATTTTCACACAAAACTAAGCTAACAAGCTGATAACTTTTTTGTTGACTACCTCCTAACCCCAGGTCACAGTTCCCAACATTCTAACCTTAAGCTAGAAGGCAAAGGTGAAGGATGATTCTTTTAATTCTATAAAGTTCAGACATAACAAAAATAGAATAAGTACTTACAAGAGCTACTTTCATCTGATCCTGTAATTCTCTTTCTCGAGCCTGAAACTTCTTGGCCAGTTCTTGCTCTTTATTGATCAGCTCCTTTTCATGCAGTTTCTGTAATTTAGCAATTTGTTCTTCTGAGGATTTCTGGAAAAAGTCAAATAGACAAAGTGAAAATAGCCAATAGAAAATATGTAACTCTCTAACAAAATAATACTTCATTGCAGTTTAACCAAACTAATAACTTGTTAGGAAAAACTACAGTATACTCCTGACACACATCAAAAGCCACCAAAGCCACAACAGTTCAAAGAAAATCCATAATGTTTTCCTCTTACTATATGACATGCTAATCTTGTGGATGTTACCTATGAGGCTGAAGTTTTGTTTCCACAGTGTGCAGGGAAATTCCCCACTAGCCTGATAAGGAAGCACAGTAGGCAGGGAATAAGGATGCTGTCAGAGAAGGTACTTTACAATGGCCAAGCTGTCCTAGCTGCACCAAACTAATTACATCTTTCTTTCTAGGCATGAAATATTTATTGATGAGCTATTGGCCTCATTTTTTAATAGAAAAACTCAATCCTACACAATTAAGCTCAAAAGTTAATATATTCAAAACTATCAATAGAACAAGTGAAGAAGTTACTAGCTAAAACAAAGCAGTAAGATTAGCTAATATTTACCAAAGAGTGAGCAGTTAGAGCAAACTACTAACATACTATAAAACTAGCATAAATATAGTTATGCAGTAGTATACTAGACAAGGTAATAGAAGGCCATAGAAAATCCAAAAAAAGACCCACATTGAATATTTTATTAATTTAGTATTTAGTAAAGATAATATCAGAGGAAAAATTAATTATTAAACAGATGATGTGGAGACTACTTCTCGTTAGTCATCTGGAGACAGTTTCTTTTCTTTTTTCTTTTTTCTTTTTTTTTTTTTTTTTTTTTTGGTAGAACTGGGAATTGAACTCGGGTGCCTGGCAAGCACTTATCTCCCCAGCTCCTGGAGACAGTTTCAACTGGAATCTCACCTCACTCTTGCAGCAAATAAATTTCAGATGGACCAAAGGTGTAACCATAAACAAATGGAAAAATGAAAGTGTCAGGAAAAAAATAATTTTAAAATGATCTCAAAATTTAAATAGAACAAAACTCCAAATAGCAGCCAAGCATGGTGGTATAAACCGACTTTACCAGCATTCTAGGAGGATGACACAGGAGGATAATAGGTTCAAGCCCTGCTAAGATAAATCAGTAATTCAGTGAAACTTTATCTCAAAATAAAACATTAAAAAAAGGGCTGGAATCTGTTCAGTGCAAAAGTCCTGGGTTTAATAATCAGTACTAGAGAGAAAAAAATCTAGAAAACCATTAAGGAAAAGTAAATCCAACTGCCAATAAGGAAAATCTCCATCATTTAGACATAAAGGGAGGGAGAGAGGGAGGGAGGAAGGGAAGAAGGGAGGGGAAAAAGAAAAACTAGAACAAAACAATCAGTTTCCTACTGATGGATGTTAAGAGGTTTAGTTTTTTTCATCACAAATTGTGACTTTTCTGCTCAGGGCCTGCCATGCCAGTCCCACCCCTGGGGTGCAAAGAAAGGACACAAGAATAGCCAATATTTTGGCCCTAGCCCTTCAAAGTCAGTGAGGACACAAGACATAAAACAACTTATACTATAACATCCTATAACTCAGTGGAGTCCCAAATATCCTGTTCAAGGAGATTATGAGACCACAGAGGAAAATGACTGACAATGTGCCTAAGGAGAGTCACCTAGAGAGAAAACATTCTCTCAGGCTTTCACAGAGAACAAATTGGCCAAGCAATGGCATGATTCATCCAGATGGCTGACAATGACAGAAGTTCTGCAAACCACTGTATATGGTTTCAGGGTAAATCCAGAGGGGACCTGACTGACCTTGTCAGATACAAAAGTTACACTTTTGTAATTATACGTCTTGCTTTATCTTGGTCTTAACCATCCAGCAGAAAAGTCTAATCTCAAGGTATAAAAAGGAAAACCATTTTAATATGTTGAGTAGTAAAAGGCTCAAGTCAATAGCTTCTGATAAAGCCAGATGAGCTGATAATCCACTACTGTTATGGACTATTGGAGTATATAAACCAGCAGTTCTCAACCTGTGGGTCGTGACCCCGGCGGGGGTCAAACAACCAAAACACAGGGGTCACCTAACGCCATCAGAAAATGTTATTTATTTGGAATCACAGTTTTGAAGTAGCCACTAAAATTATTTTTTGGTTTGGGGTCACCACAACATAAGGAACTGTTTTGCGGGGTCACGGCATTAGAAAGGTTGAGAACCACTGATATAAACAGTTACTCTCTCTTCAGGCAATAAAGAGAAAGATCCGTACTAATGATGTTTAGACAAGCAGTCATGTCTGCATTTGTACTCTGAACAACTATGATAAAGACAACAATATGCAATGAATTATTGTATCCGGACTTCTAACCTACTGTGAAACTGTCTCATTGCTATTTCTTTCACAATATCAATAAAAATAAATTTAAAAAAAAGAAGACAATTGAGTTTGGATGTGGTGGCAAGCACCTTGTAATCCCAGCTCTTGGGAGGCTGTAAACAGGTGAATTACTACAAGTCTGATCTAGTAGTGAGACCTCAAACACCCTGTCCCTGTAGACCCCTCCCTAAAATACAAAAGAGGAAGAAAAAAAAAAAAAAAAAACTATGACTATTCTTAATATACTTATGCACATGTGCATTTCTTTCCTTTTCTCTCCCCTTGCGCTACTAGTGATTGAACACAGAGTCTTGCACATGTTAAGCAAATACTCTACCACTGAGCTACACTCCTAGCTTCATATCTGAATTCTCTTAGGACAGAGTCGTCAAAGTGGACTATTACTCAGGCAAAAAAATTATACGTATTATTATTGCTTGGTTGCTACAAACTTCACTGAGGACAATTCACTGTGAGTGAATTAACCACCTTCGAGACAGATGCTATCTTACTTTTCAATCTTTCCAAGTTAATAAAAAAATAATCGTTGTAGTTCTGGTGTATATAATTCCTGTCACATAAAACATTTTTACACATTTAGAAGGAATTTATCACTTTCCTCTTTAAATTAATTAACCAGCTAAATCCTTGATTTTTTGCAGGAAGGTGGTGCTATTAGTCATTTTCTTAACAATTCATAGATCACTTATAATGTAAATTCTCTTATTGAATCTAAGATTTTTTCTTGCAAATAATTTTCTCAGTCACTTATGGATTAGGCAAGAACATATTTCACCATGTCCTATGGAGGACCTTCCACTAAAGGACCTAACCAGTCTACCTTCAAGGAGTTTAAAGTAAGCAAGCTAGGTAACATATATCTCAGTTATCATTGTGGTCCAATGGAGAGAAAACAAACCATCCTTTTCAAAGGATCAAAAAAAAAAAAGTCAGCTAAACATTAATTTCTGTATCAAAGTGCTTTTTACTGTATCTAGAACATCATAGAAACACAGTCTAAAATACAAATTAACTCTTGCCTATAAAGACTATACCAAAAATACAAATTTATGTTTCAAAATTATAGCCCATCTCAGTGTAGTTATTCTTACTTTCATTCTGTCAACTACTTCCTGTTTCACCCGACTTAATTCCTGTTGAAGACTGATGCGTTCCTGCTCACTTGCTTTCTCAATAGCTTTTATTTGTTCATCCATTTCTTCTTTCATTTTTCTCCGTGCCTCTTCTGTTTTCTGGGCTGTACTCAAGGCCTTTTCAAGCTCCTCAAAAGCTATAATGAAAACAATAGAAAACAAGTATCTCAAGAAGTATCACTGGGCCACAGTGTTTTATATTCAATTTACATATCTAAGAGCAGCTGTAGCAGGACAGGTTAAAAAAAAAACATGATTATTCTAAGTCAGTAGATACTTCTGAGGTGTTCAGTCACTCTAAACAGTATTTTTGGTGAATTCTGGATTAAGATATTAAGACTGCTCATATAAATCTGACCTCAAATGTTTGAAAAAATACTATAAAACTTAAGATTCCTCACATTCCCTACTCAGTGTCCTTACAGATGAAAGATACATCCCTACTATTTCTGTATAACTTCAACTGCTTTTTTTTTTGTTTAAGATATGGGGGGGGCGGGGGGGTTGGGTTTTTTTGGCAGTACCAGGGATTGAACTCAGTAACTCGCTCTTGCCAGGCTGAGATATGGTTCTTAATTTATCAGGAATAAACATGCAATATTTCTGTATACTCAACACAGATATATTTAAGAATGGAAAAGATAATTCTTTCAAGTCTTCTAACATTTTCTCAAGCACGTAAAAAAGCAAGATGCTTTGTTTCTTTAAGCATTACTGGTTGGATCACATATTTAAATAATATACTGCTGGTTTTTGTCCCCCTCCCCCAACCTCAATCCCAGAAAACTGTCTGTGTTTATCAGACTGGCCTCCCCATCCTACCACCTCAGCACTTTTCAACTGAAATCTACTACTTGTATAGATTCCAAGCTACAGCTGCTTTCAGTTGACTAAAAAGAAAATCAACTGATTCAACAGAAAAGCCACTACCAGCAGGTGAATGAAGTAGGAATTCAACCCCAGCAAAAGCAATAACCTTGGTTACAGTAGTCAGATCACTGAGAAGCTCAATAGCTCATCTGACATCCAAAAAAATCACATATGAAGAGATTAATGGCTGGGAAATCTGACACTAAAAATGGATACAACTTGTATACACATACCACACACACACACACACACACACACACATTATCAGCAGAATGGTATCGTGTGAAAATCCTAATGCTACTGTCATTCTTACTACTTTCTTCAGTTGTCATTCGGGAGAATACTTCCCATTAAACAGAGATAAGACTGTAAATAAAACTTACTGCTCAAGAAAACTTTTCAATGCCAACAAGAAATATGTCCAGGAAAGATAGTTCATTGACCTAGTTGTATAAGAAGTATGTGAATCTCAATACAGAGCATCTCAGTAAAAAACTGATATTAATCATAGTATGGTTTTAAGACGCAGAGGTACCAGCACAGGAAATGTACACTTGAGGACAAACACCAATTAAGCAAATTCTTAGTGGAAAATTGAGTTAACTACAGAAAAGGGTTAGAAGGTTGAATTTTGATAACAACTGGAAAATAAAATGTAAGGCTCAAAAGCTTAAAACATAATGTATACGTCAACCATATAGCTGTGACATAAAAAAAAAAAAATCTATCCGATTCATTAATTTTTACCTACGGTATAAAACTGCTACTGAAATATGACACAAATTTGTAAAAGAAGATAATTAGCTTGAGTCATTTTTTAAGATTCTTAATCTAGGGGCAGGGAGATAGCTCAGTGGCATAAGCACCTGCCTGGAAATTGCAAGGTACTGATAAATTTCTAGTACAAAAACAAAAATTAATCTAAACTCTTAGCCAACCTTATGAAAAAGAGGAAAGAAAAAATTTAAATTCATGGAATAAGGAATAAAAAGGGTAAAATCACTACAGACCACAAGAAATTCAAATCACCAATACCTATTTCCAAAATTTCACAGGATGGAAAACACTGAGGAACTGAACAGATTCCTATATACATGCAAACTACCAAAGCTGAATCACAAAGATATAGAAATTCAGAATAACTTAGTAACAGTGAATGAAAATGAAAATATAATCAAAATTCTACCAATTAACTTAAGCCAAGGTCGTGATGCATTCACAGCTGAATTTTACAAGAAATTTAGAGAAGACTTACTGCCAACTCTCCTCAAACTCTTCAAAGAAATTAAAAGAGAAGCAATTGTCTTAAATTCATTGCTGGAGGCAAGTATTATTCTGATACCAAAACCAGAGAAGGACCCAACCAAAACTGAGAACTAATTGTAAGCCAATCTCCCTCATGAACATAGATGTACAAGTCTACATACTAGCAAATAGAATGCAGTAAGTTATCAAGAAGGTTATTCATCACGATCAAGTGGGATTCATACTAGGAATGCAGGGATGGTTTAATATACACAAATTCATAAATGTAATATACCACATTAACAGTTAAAAAACAAAAAAAGCCCCATGATTATCTCAATAGATGCAGAAAAAGCTTTTGACAAAGTTCAACACTCATTCATGATAAAAACCCTACAGAAAATCAGAATAAATGGTCTTTACTTCAGCTTGATAAAAATCATTTATTACAAACCAACAGCCAACATCATACTAAATGAACAAAAATTGAAAGCCTTCACTTTAAAATCAGAAGCAAGACAAAAACACCTACTGTCACTACTCCTGTTTAATATGGTTCCAGAACATTAGCCAGAGTAATTAGACAAAAGGAATGATGGGAAAGGAAGAAGTGAAATTATCATTACTTCAAATGACATGATACCCTTCACAGACTACAAAACTCCAAAACACTTGTAGATTTAATAACCAAATTCAGTAGTATAGATACATAGAAAAAAATTAAAAATCAACAGATACAAACAACAAATACCACTGAAAGAGGAATTAGGGAAACCATGCCTTTCACAATAATAACCAAAAAAATGAAATACTTAGGAATCAATATCACCAAATAAAATATTTATTCAGTGAAAATTATAGTACTATGAAAAAAAAGAGATTGAAGAGGACTTCAGAAAATGGAAAGATATTCCTTCCTCCTGGATAGGAAAAACCGACATTGTGAAAATGCCCATACTTCCAATATTTTTATTCAATGCAATCTCAATTAGAATACCATTAGTGAAACCCCACCGCTGGGAGCTGAGCCCGCGCACCCGCCACGGGTAAGCCCCTGCGCCCCTCTGCCCCGCCTCTGCGTTCCCGGGACTAACTTGCTGTTCCAGCCCAGTCCAAACCCCACCGCTGGGAGCTGAGCTTGCGCACCCGCCGCGG
>PVJA010007067.1:0-70270 GCA_004027025.1 Myocastor coypus
TTAGGAGGCTTAGATTCAATAGCCTCCAACGTCACAAGCTTCACTGGTGGCACACTGCAATTGCAAAACCTTTGATTGTATATGTATCTGCTTCCTCTTAGTCCAAAGGGAAGTATATTCTTTCCTGTTTTTTTTTTTCTTTCTTTCTTTTTTCTATGCAACATTAATAGGGAGGTGGGTCATGCCCACACACTGCACTGTATAGAATGATTGTGAGGACAATATGTAAGATGTCAACTTTCAAAGAAAAAAAGGGGGAAAAGAAAAAAAGAAAATGTGGATTTAGAAAGGTTAATGTTTAGTTGTTTGATCAATCTTATATACCTATATGTATTAATCTAAACTGATTCGATGATGAAAATATGTAATATAACCATTGTTAAAGTTAAACAATAAAATAATTGGAAAAAAAAAAGAGATGTATCTGAACTATTTTGAATAAATTAATTTAAAATTAAAAATGTGAAAATATCTCTCAGAACTGTAAACTAGAAAATAAAACATTTAAAATACTCTATCAAAAAAATGTGTTAAATTCTAAGAAGAAATCTGTTAAATAAATGAATTTCCAGAAATTAAAGCTGAAGGCTAAAATGTTAAAAAAAAAAAAAAAAGTATATTGTCTGGTGATTCTCTCTTCCCTTTTTGAATAGGCAGCACCTCCCTCCCCTATCTTCTGGATGATTCCTATCAGGTATTATTTGTCCCATCCACTGTGAACTATACTTGATACTCTTTAATTTACTTTTCCCATTTTTTCTTAGGTCCACTGCACTCATGTTTTTCGTTTGCATCTCTCAACAAAAGGACCTCAATTTTGTTAAATGCAATAGGTAAAATTTAGTCATATTATTTAAATTATAAGTGACATAATTCATCCCTCCTTCTTGGAACTATCTTTTATTTGACTTCAAAGCTACTACACTCCTAGATTGTGGTTTCTCTGGTGCTACCTTCTTATGTTCTTTGATGTTTCACTTAGTGCCTCTGATCTTTACTCGTTGGAGTGTCACCAAGATCAACCCTTGGACCTCTCTCCCCTAATCATGGATCAGTCTTAACTCTATGCAGATGGCTTTAAGATTTATATCTCCACCTTCTATTGCTGTCCTGAACCAGACTTGAGAATCAATTCCTACTCAAGATACAGGAATGCCAATTTCATATTTTGTTAGACAAAATAAGAAAAGAAAAGATCCCACGAAAAATGTGTGACAGACCCTGCTAGTTGTCTACTCAAAGTTTTATCCTCTGCCTCTTCCTTGCCAGCAATACTCTAATTTTATTGAAGCCCACCATATGTCAGAAGAAAAGTTCAGCATCCTCATGAAGGGTAAATCTTATGTAAAGTTAAGCAATGAAAAAATAGTTGATCTAATCATTTATTTAAGAAAATTCACTTCTGATCAATAACAGATGAGGACAAATTCATGGAGGGATTCTAAGAAAGGCCTTTTCTTGAAAAAAAGAATCACAGAAAGAAGTAGCCATGTGTAATAGACTTTAGAGGTTGATATGCCTGGAGCTGAGAGCGAGCACAGAGAGCGAGCCTAAAGAAAGCCTACACTGATTATGACTAAGTGGAAAGAGAATAGAATGAGTTCCTGATTGTATCAGGGCCTTTGCAATGGCTAACTCTGAAGCTGTTATACCAGCTAAGTTTCCTGTTGTGAGAATATAAATGTGCCTTATTGTGTAAGCCTGTTGAGTTGGATATTTATGTTACTTGTAACCTAAACATTAAAAGTGATATAGAGTGGAATTTTTCCATGGGAGTACATTTTAATAAACACAGCCAGGTTGAACTGGACTGGTCAAGATTAGATTCCTGACTCTTTTCTTTCCACGTGCTTTTTGCAGCTCAGCTGCCTCCAACAACTGATCACTGGAGACCCTGCTGATCTCTCTTCTTGGATATTGATTATTATGACACAGTCCTCACCGTTCAGCTAAGGGGAACTGTTGGAATTTTTCAAAAGAAACTTTATGACATAAGGAGTATGGATGTTCTCCTCCTGCTCTTTAACTTCATCCTTCTTGTCTTTCTCTCCTTTTCTTACTTCTACCTATCCTGCTGTTGCTGTGAGGTAAAAGCACAGCTGAGGCTGGAACAGTTTCTGGGTACGCATCTCACTTTGTTTTCCCTATTCAAGCTTTCTGGAATGGAAAAGGGACACAGAGCTTTAGTCAGGGGCCACTGCCAATGTAATGGACTGGTAATTTAGTTTAGTCTGATCCAAGTAAGAGTCTCTTTTAAGGAAACTAAGTTCTTGAGTCATTTGTATACTCATTTATTCAGTAAACATCTGTGAGGGGTCTGCTACAGGCAGTCATCAGTGCAGGAGGGGAAAAAATAGCACAGGACCTGGTAGACAGTACCTCTGATTTCAAAGGGGACTTACATGCTACTGAAAAGAAAGTGAAATGTACAGAAACAAGAGGCAAATGAATGATCTATCCAGATGAATTGCGAAGGGCCAGTGAGATAGCTCAGCAGACTAAGCACCTACTTAGGGGAGCTCAAGTACTGGAGCTTCAATCCCTGGTAGCACATGCCACACTGGCCTTGTCCCTGAGTGCAGGGAGCTGGTGACTGAATCTGAACTGGTGGTACATGCCGGTAATCCTGTCTCTGGGGAGGCTGAAAATAGTAGGATCACTGTGAGTCTGAACTGCTTAGTAAGTCCCTATACCAAACACATTAAAAAAAAAATAAAATAAAAAGATGAATTTAAAAAGAAATTAACTAGGCTGCATAAAAAATAATGGGGATGACTGAGGGGCTACTCCAGGTAGAGTAAGCACAGTTGGTTTTCTAAGGTGATTGTGAGATGAAAGATTATGGATAAAATGTAGTCAGAGATGCTAATCAGGGAAGGCTAATACTAGAAGACAGCACATATAAGGCCTTGAAGGCGGAATCAACTGGGTTTTTTTTTTTTTTTTTTTTTTAATGTATTTAGTACAGGGTCTATAGAGTCTTGCTATATAGATTAGACTCATAGTGATTTTCCTGTTTTCAGCCTCCCAAGTGCTGGAATTACAGGAGTGCCCCACCTACCCAGTCTCAATTGCCTTCTCAGCATGCCCTGGGGGTGGGGCCTGCACAGCTTGCTGAGATTGAACCCTGGTCCCTGCATCTGACTAAGCAGGTGCTTTAGTCTGCTGAGCTACCTGGCTGGTCCTGAACTGACTTTCTCTTTTTTTTCTTTAATTTAAATTTTTTCTTTATTTTTTAAAAATAATACAATTTAGAATTAACACAGAAAAAAAGTACAAGTGATATAGAATTTCACTTAACAAAGTGATATTAATTTCATAGTACTTGTAATACAGTGTTATCGTCAACCTAGTTATTCATATTACTGGATGTATGCATGTGAAATTGAAAGAGGCAAGAAAAAAGAAATGTATAAGAAATTGAGAAAAAGTACAAACAATTGGAAAAAGGAGACAAAACAAAGCATTAACTGCTTCTTTCCGTAGACCAGCAGAAATGCACAGTAAAGTTGTCTGACCATCCTGCTTACGTGCATAGATAAATCTCTGTCTGCTGCACCCTCTCCTGTCCTCCTCAACTCAGTAACTCTCTCCTTCTGAATGGGTCCATTCCCTTTTCCCAGTATCTCTTAGACCCTTCAGATCTACTTTTCCCTTTCAGGTTCTCATACTAAGGAAACAATGTGATGTTTGCACATACAGGTCTGATTTGTTTCACTTAAGAGTATGTTCTCTAAGGGCCATCCAAATAGTTCAGTGAACTAAAGTGCCTGCAAGCAAGGGTAGGGGCCTGCCATGCTAGCCCCACCCCCACTCCCAGGGCCTGCTGAGACAGCAATTGAGACTGGGCATGGTGGTGTGCACCTGTATTTGCAGCTCTTGGGAGGTCCTGAATAGGTGAATCACTATGAGTCCAATCTAGTAGTGAGACTTGAATACCCTGTAGCCCCTTCCCTAAAATACCAAAAAAAAAAAAAAAAAAAAAAAAGTAAAAGAAAGAGTATGTTCTCTAGTTGCATCCATTTACCAATAAGAGACTCAAATGTATCCTGCTTTATAGTTGAATAATATTCCATGTGTAAAAATGCTACATTTTCTTTATCCATTCTTCAGTTAGTGGGAATCCAGGTTGTTTCTACATTTAGCTAAGAAAAATTTTGCCCCACATATACTACTGTGGTATGAAGTTTTCATGAACTGGCTCTCTCTTTTGTTGTTGTTGTTGTTTTGAGCAGAATAGATTTATTAAGAGAAAGAAAGTTTCTGTCTGAGAAGAGGGACAGAAGGGAACCCAAGCGGGTTGCCCAGGAAAAGTAAGATCCACATGTATTTTTTTTTTTTTTCCGGGACCGGGTTTCGAACTCATGACCTTGCACTTTCCAGGCAGGCACTTGTGCCACAGAACTATCTCCCCGGACCCTGAACTGGCTTTCTCGACAGAATACAAGGACAGTCCAAAGGCAGGGATATGGGGCATGAGGAGACAAGTATTCAGAGGCATCGAATGATGGCTTTATGGATATAGGAAAGCATATGATTTAACAAGAGGGCCATGGGAAGCCAGGAGAAGGCCGAAGCAGAGAGCAGTTTAATCTGCTTCATACTTTTAAATCTTCCTTCTTGCTGTACTGTAGCAAACAGCAGGGGGCAAAGTAGAAAATAGGAAACCATAGAAGGGAGTTTCTTCGCATTCCATGGAGGAGGGAGCAATGCTGGCTCAGCCTGAGGTGACAGTCATGGTGGCAGCACAGGCGGAAGATGCAGGAGCTATTTTGGAGGTAAAACTAAAAGATCCTGTTGGCTCTTTGAACATGAGAGTGCAGTGAAGGAAATGAATAAAATTCATTTTTTGACCTGAGAGGTGAAGATGGGGTTGCTATTGCTTAAGATGAGAAAGATTTGTAAGGAGAGCTAAACAAAACTCTATTTTGAATATTAAGTAACTAGGCTGTTTCTATAGCACTATCTAGTATAGAAATAGAAATAGCCATTGTGTGTGTGTGTGTGTGTGTGTGTGTGTGTGTGTGTGTGTACTCACAAGTGTGTATGAGTTTTCTTTGTAAGCTGTACCAAACCAACACAAATAATAGTGGGTTAAAACAATGCTTGCTCTCTTATATTACTACACAGAACAGCTGAAATCTGCTGTCAGTTTTAGTAGGTCGAAATCAGGCAATCTCCAAGGTCTTGCTTCCATCAAAGATGCTCAGGGAGAAACTGCCCTTGCCTTTCCCACAGGCAGGAGGCTGTTGTTACTGTTTGGCTTATGAGGGCATCACTCTACTCTAATTTCTTTTTATTATTATTATTATTTAAATTTAACAATAGTTATATTACATATTTTCATCATCAGATCAGTTTAGATTAATAGATATAGGTATATACGATTGATCAGACAATTAAACATTAACATTTTCAATAAAAATTACTTTTTTTTTCTTTTCCCCTTTCTTTTTTTTTTAACAGTTGACACATTGCATATTGTCCTCACAATAGTTCTACAGAGCACAGTGTGTGGGCATGACCCATCTTCCTACTGATGTTGCTAAGAAAAAAAAAAAAAAAAGAAAAGGAAAGAAAAGAAAATTCTTCTTTTTGAATTAAGAGGAAGCACATGCATACACAGTCCAATGTTCTGTAATTGCAGTGGGCCACCATCACTCTAATTTCTATGCCTGTGATTATGTTATTTTTTTCTCTGTTGTGGCCCAATAGTTGTTTCTTTTTTTTGTGCTTGTGTTTGTTTTGAGATGGGGCCTATGTAATACAGGGTGATCTGGAACAGTGTGATCCTACTTCCTCAGCCTCCCAAGTGCTAGTCTTACAGGTGTGCACCGCCACATCTGACATGGTCTCACCTTCTGGGGAAACTTTTTAAAAAACTTTTAATTACTTTTAATAAGAAATACCAGTATGATAGTTTCACAACACATTAGTAGTACATTCACAATAGTTGACACATTGCATATTGTCCTCACAATAGTAATACAGAGCACAGGGTGTGGACATGATACATTTTATAATTGATATTGGTAAGGAAAGAAAAAAATTTTTCTCTTTGAACTGAGAGGAAATCGATGTATACATAATCCAATGTTCCATAACTGCAGTGGGCTGCCGGTGAAACTGGCAATGTTGGAGGTGGTTGATTTCAGCCTCTTACAGCTCATCATACTACTGCTTTTTATGCTTCATAATTAAGCTTTTCCACTGGGTGATCAAGGATCTGAGGAAACTTTTAATGTCATGCAGGGCCATCCTAAACTAGCTAGCTTAATTGCTTCATCTCAATATCTTTCCCTTAAAAATATATGTAAGTCAGTCTCTCTCTCTCTCTCTCTCTCTCTCTCTCCATTACGTTACATTCACAGATTGCAGGTATTAGCATGTGGATATCTTGGAAGGGAGCAGTATTCACACTATCAGAAAATGTGTTACGTTGAGGGGGGAAAAAAAAGAGATAGGTAGACAGATACACAACCAAACAGGCAAACAGATTGTTCAGGCTGGGGGTTTCATTCCCCTTTATCACTTTGACCTATCTCAAAAATTTTTCTTTACAGATGCCCTACAGAAATACATCCTTCTGATACAGGGGAAGGTTGATATATGAGTTCATGTTTTCTAAAATAAAAAAATGAATTTCAGGAACAATGGAAGTTAAGAGTAGGTAAGAGCAGGTTTTTTTTTTTTTTTTTTTTGTACAGGGTCTCGCTACTGACTCATGGTGATCCACTTGCTTGTACTTCCCAAGTGCTGGGATTACAGGCGTGCACCAACATGCCCAGACTCCACTGCTGGCTCAGTGTGCTGAGAGTAGGCTGGCACAACAGGCGGGGCCAGCACGGCAGGCAGGGCCAGGAACCGAATCCTGGCCTCTGTGCTTCCCTAAGCAAGTGCTTAATCCGCTGAACTATACTGCCGGCCCTAAGAGCAGATATGTTTATTAAGGGAAAGAGCTTCTATGCAAGAGGAATAGAAGGGGGCCTGAGCAGGTTGCCAGGGACCCTGCCTGTTCTAAGGGTTTTATTGAGCAAAATTGTGAGGTGAGATGTGTCTAAGGTGGAAACCATGGGAACTCATAAGGTAGGCCTGAGGTGGGACAAGACTATGGTGAGCCAATAAGATCACAAACACAATTACTGAGGTAAAATTGATTAAATGATGATCAAGTGGGGAAGAGAGTCATGTAGCAAGTGGGCATGAGTGCAGAGCAGGGGCCTGGTTAGTGGCTCTTCCAGGCTTTCTGACGTTGATAGTGATTTATTTAGAGTGTCAGTCCCTCATGTTTATCCTTAGGGAGGTATGCATTTATTTGATCTTTTGTCTTGAGGTCTGGCCCACACTTGCAATGTACCTTGCCTTCCATATTAGCTCCTTTGTGGGCCTAGCCCTGTCTGACTCTCTATAATATTTCCATCTAACTCAGCTGCCTTCAGCACTCTTATTTGTCATATCAGTTTCTATGACTCAAAATTCTTGACCTGGGTCTTTTATTCCATCTTTTCAGTTTTCCTATAAGAAATGTTTGCCATTCTTATAAGGCTCATTAATCAACTAAGTAACTACTAATATTGAGGATTAAGAAAATGCCAGCTCTATTTTCTTCCTATTGATTCCTAGCATGTTCTAGATGCTCGATAGATGGCGCACGATTGACTGAATGAACACAATGGCAGGGGCAGCATTCGCCTGAGCCCTGCGCTCACGCAGCTCTAGTTCCATAGGACTTATCTCCAGCATGGGATTCTGGCTTTCTTATGATTCTAGGTTAATGTCTAATCATGTGGCTTTGGTGAGAGGTGCTAATGTTCTCTGGAACCTGGTCTCATTACCTCAGTTGATGTGTTGCCTAGCAGTACATTAATTGCAGCTTTGTATTTCTAAGTAAGAGAATTCATATTTGGGTGCACTGAATTACAATGTCCTGTATAAAATGTCCGTGCAGTTTCCACATTTATGCAGAAGATGGTTCACTTTTGTCTCCTTTTTTTTTTCCAATTGTTGGTACTTTTTCTCTTCTCATACATTTCTTTCATTTTTTTCTTCTTCCACTTTTGCATGCTTATATCTGGTTATATGAATAACCTGCTGAAAGGCAACACTATGCAATACAACAAATATTGTGAAATTCACGTTACCTTGTTAAATGAACTTCTGTATCACTGGCAATTTTTTCTGTTTTAATACTATTTAGTACTCTCTTTAAAAAATAAAAAAAATATTGAAAAAAAAATGAGAGGGTTTATCTCCCCGACCCTCCTTTATTCACTGATCTGCTTCTGGTCATCGTGTCATGAGCTGTTTCTCCTCTGAGATGCCACTTGCCTGTGCTCCCCTGTCTTGAGAATAGTGGAATGTGCATTGAAACCTCTACAAACCATGAACCAAAATAAACTTTCCTGCTCTTATGCTGTAGGTATCAGGTAGGTACTGTATATGCCAGCAAGAGACAGAGACTTAGAATGCTTTCAGCTTATCTTGAAGAGCTATTCTGATTGGGTCTTAGAAGACCAAAATATTGACAGTAAAGCATCTGGAAAAGACTAGGGCCAAGAGGTCTTATTTGGAAGAAGGGCTATATTGGCAGTTGAACTCCAGGCTATATATGTTATCCTTTGGCAGAAAATTTGTCTGCAGGAGACTAGGATTAAGGGTTGAGGATTAAATAATCTGGCAGAAGAAATTTCTGTTGAGTCAGTGGCATGATTACCACTGGGGGACTTTCAGCCAGCAATAACTTCAGCATCAAAAGCACATGGTCCATCAGCATGATTTAAAAATTTTTCAGTCAGGCTGGAATGGAAACTCCAGTAAAACTGAGCCTGCAAAACTTGGAGCAGAGGGTAGTTTCCTAGTATGATGGTTTATGTCTAGTTGTCCCCCCAAAGCCTCATGCAATCATGGGGTGGGGACTTCTATAGATTGAGACTTGACTCATGAGTCACTGGGATTATGTATTTTAGTACCAGAGAAGTAGAGTCCTTGCTGTGACTATATCTGACCATGTGGATTACAAGATTTTGGGAATGGCTTATGGGAAGAGACAGGAAAGTTTCAGAGATATTGGCTACAAGCAAAACACTGGAAACGCTTCAGTTGTTCTATAGAGGAGATTCTGGTCAGAGCTCAGACCAGAAGACTGACAGAAGGCCTGCTTGTTAAGACCAGGTTGAGAGGTTTCTCCTGGGAAAAAGGACAGCATTGGTCATTGGACTCCAGATGATTTGTGCTATGGATTGCCTGAAAGTCTATCGGAATTTTGCTTGTGCTCAGAGACTTTGCCTAAGACTGAGATTAAGCATGGCAGACTGATTAATCTTTCAAGAGACATTTCAAAGCAGCAAATTATTGGGGTGGTGGCATGGTTGTTATTGGTGGCTTTTAGCCAGATTTATGTTGAAAATCAAGAACAAAGAGCCAAGAAGGATGATTTAAAATGTGAGTGGCCAGAAAAGAAACACCAGGAAAGCTTTGGACTGCAAAGATGGAGCTGAGAAGATTTCCATTGTTGGGAAAGAATCAGAGAATCAAAAGGATGGCCAGAGGGCATTACAAGAGGTGGCAGCTCTCCAAACGTTGCAGCCCCAGAATTACAAAGGAGAGAGATTTTGCCTTGAAAAGAAAGCCACGGAGACCCAAGTACCTGAATAGCGGCAGCAGCCAAACGAGGTTCCAAAATGGCGCCAGCATGGAGAATTTGTTTTTTAAAATCAGGGTCAGCGTGATCAGCAATCTAGGCCCTCGATCCCTACAGCCAAGAAAGAAGGAAGCCTGGCTACTGATTCAGCTAGCAGCAACCCTTGGCATCATCCACGTAGGTGTATGCAGAATGCAGGAGTTCTGAGGTTAAGAAGGCTTCTACCTCAATTTCAGAAGAAGGTGTGGGAGGCTAGGCAATGTCCCCTGAGAAGGCAGTGTGTAAAGCTGTATGTGAGAAGCCTGTTCAGTGGAAACCTCAGAAGTTTGAAAAAAACAGGTATGTGGATTGTGAAAAGAGGGAGCAAAGCTGGCCTAAGAAAAAAGCCATGAAAATTACCACCAAGAATGTCATAGGAGCAGAACTGGATGGGGCTCCCAACTCAGACTGCTTGGGATGTTCCAGTTGGAACTATGGGATTTAATGTTTACCCTGCTGGATTTTGAACATGTGTTAGTCCCAGTGTTTTGTATTACCCTGTTGTTTGCAACTTTTCAAATGGTAATGTTTATCTTATGCTTTTGAATGTTGGATATGTTTAACTTTTCTATTGTACAAGGGCTCACAGTTTTGAGTTTTCTTTAGATCTTGGAGGAGACTTGGGATTTGGACTTTTCAGCAATACTGAAACTGTTGGGACTTTGGCAACTCTTCCAGATGGATTTATAATGTCTTTTGAGACTTTGGGGGTCCAGGGGTGGAATGTTATGGTTTATGCTTAGTTGTCCCCCCAAAGCATCATGCAACCATGGGGGAGGGGGATTTCTAGAGTTTGAGACTTGAATGATGATCCACTGGGATTACATGTTTTACTACTGTTGGGATTATAGTCTGAGTAGTGCTAAGACTGTGGGTGTGGCCTGAGGCTGATAGGCTAAAGCAGAGAGCCTGATATAATTTAAAAAGAGTCAAAGAGACAGACTGGATCTGTTGCTCTCTGCTCCCATTTGGTTGGTTGCCTCTGTCCCAATTGTTGCTGTTCTGCCTCCATGAACTGGATGCTCTCTGCCCTGTTCCACTCAGCCTTGGGTCAGCCATATATGGACTGAAATTTCCAGTAACTGTGAGATAATAAACCTTTCCTTCCTTCATTTTGAGTGTTGGGCATTTGTCCCAGCAGCTAGAGAAGAGTAACTAAGACAGTCACCAGGAAGAGACCTGTGTTCATGCCCCTTGGTATGTGCCCCACTTCCTCTTTTGGTCCTGGATTTAATCAATTTTGCCTGAGCAATGGTGCTTGTAATCTCATTGGCTGGCCATAGTTCTGTCCCACCTCATGCCCACCTGAGCAAGTTCCTATATTCTCCACCTTAAACCTGTCTTACCACACAGTTTTACTCTACAGGGGTCCCTAGAAGGAACAGCTTCTCAGGCAACAAACTCAGGTTCTCCTTCTATCCCTCTCTTGGACAGAAGCTTTCTTTCCTCCAATAAATATATTTTTCTCCTAACCTCCATTGTTCCTAAAATTCATTTTTCAGTTTTAAAGAACAGAACCTTGGCCCAGGTATCTTTCAGGCTGGGAGTTTCACTCTCCTATACCAAGAGGAGAGTGTGTGAAGCTGTGAGAGTGAAGTCAAAGGTGTGGTGCAGACTTCAGGATGTTGGAAAAGCCAAGAATATGGAGTAACTGAAGAAAACCATAGGGAAATGAGTACAGCCAGCCCAATAGAGAAGTCATGAGGGGCTACAACCATCAGCAGTGCTGCAGGAGTGGGGCTCCCCAGGCCTTTTGGAGTTCATATTTTGGCACAGCGTGCCCCTCTCCCTATGTGTTGGACTCATAACTGCAGGATTTAATGTTTGTCCTGGTGGATTTTGTACTTGCTTTGGTCCTATTCCTTCTATCCCCCTTTGGAGTTTGGAATGTTTTCCTTATGCTGGTATTTAACTTTCTCTAAATTTTTACAAGGGCTCACAACTGAGAGTTTGCCTTAAATCCCTTTGAACTTGGACTTTTCAGCAATGTTGAACCTGTTAGGTCTTGGCAACTCTTAGAGGTAGACTAAATATATTAAAGGCATAGGGAGGAGAGAGACCACCCGAGCATACTCTGTAAAAGCAACCATGACTGTTTAATTACTTCCATGGGAGCAAGCTGAGTTCCAAGAAAAGGAACCAGCAGGAAGTGGAGGATGGAAAAAAAGATTTAAAGGGAGGGAAATAATATGATGCCTAGAGGAATCTGGGGACAGAGACAGTGTGGTTGTGCTTCTCTGAATGGGTGGGAGAGAGCTAGTCATGTTTCTCAGCACAGGTGGTACAGGTGGACATGGCTTTGTACCTCCAGTAATGGTAATGGCTCCAGTCATCAGGCATGACATTCCTGTCTGTTATTATAATGACAAAAATGTAGGGGAGGAGGGTGCTGATTCTCAGGGATTTTCATGTGGGAACTGTGGGTAGCACAGACACCTTGAGAGACAGTTCTTGGGGGATAGAATGGTGTGGGGATGGTATGTACGCTTGTAAGCACCCAGATGTGGGGAGGGACTAGAATGGTGCTACAGGCAGTTGAAGATAGAGAGACAGAAGGTAAGTGATTTTTGCCATGGAAAGATTAGACCACTTTAACAGGGAGTGAGGTAACTACAGGGTCCTATAGAGGTGGTTGGGTCTATTTTGGGTGAGTGGCAGGGGTGGAACTGTGGAGCATATCAAGGAGAAAGAGAGGGATAGCCAGACAAGACAGCACAGAGAGGAGAATAATTTGACCCCATCTGGGGAGAAGTCACGTAGAATGTCCTGGAAAAAATGTAACTTTTTGTCTATGCAAGGAATGACTTGAAGGTGGAGGCTCGAGGATTGAACCAAGGAAAATCAAAGAAGATTCAATGAAGAAAGTGGTAAGGTAGGTAGGGATAGGGCATTCAGGTGTCTTCTGAAATTAGGGTCAGCCTGAGGGAAGTAGGGGAGCTTACTTGTGATCTCTGCAAGGAAGAGACAGGAAAGTTATCACTGGGTTTGGGGAATCACTTAGACTGCTTCAAAGCTCAGGTGCATCTAAAGACACCTGAGGACAAGATCTTGTTTGTGTAACACAGGTGCACAGTGGGAGATAGTTATGATCTGAGGTAACGTGACTTAGCAAGGTAAACACACCTGCACTGGTTATAGCACTATGTAGGAATGTAAATATGAGATAACAACCTGCATAAGAATTATACAATAAAGATGCAAATGGCTCTCCTGTGCTTTTACACTCTTTGCTCCATGCTGCCTGCTGTTGTTGCTGATATCTTATAGAAATGTTTTTTTTTTTTTTTAACCTTGGGACATCACCAGTAAAAATTCCTTAAGTCCCTGCATGGGGCCAAGACTGGGACACACTTTTATCTGGGAGTGTTGTACCTACTAGGGAGTGTCTTGTTGATGGACATCTATTGGGGTGCTGTAGGTGATCAGGAAGGGTGCTATCCACTCAGGTTGTAGCCACCAGGGATTAAATCTTTAGCTAAGCTATCTGTTAGCTAAGCTATCTTCCTTAGGCTGGTTGTCAAGTTAGGGCAGGAGAAGGTTAGCAGCATGTTACATCTCTTTTTGGGCTTATTGTAGAACTGGAAGATACTCTCAGGGGGGCTGGTCTCGGGGCTGAGATTTGGCCTGAGCTGAAAGGTCCAGCCACATGAAAGCTCAAATGGATAGTATCTCGTAGGTTTCTGCAGGTTGGGCTGGGTGAGCAGGAACGCAGTTGGGAACAGAGATATCCAGTGTTTGTGGAGCTGGAGCATGAGCTTAATGAGGTGAGACATGAGGAGGCCATTATATCTTCTGGATGATTTAAGTGGTTGGGGGTATTGAAGTTTTATTGAACTCCAGGAGATTTAGATGTCTCCTGGGTAATTCGACTCATGAAAGCTGCAACACTGACTGACTACAGGTGGAAAGGCCAAACAGAGGGGTAATACTGGCTAGGATGGAGACGACAACAGCTGAGGCCTTGTGTGAGCCAGTGGGAAAGATCCCTACCCATCTAGTAAAGGTACTAGACCCAACACCCGACCCAACCCAGGACATACCTTAAGTTTTGCACCTGCAGAATGTGCATGAAATCAATTTGCCAGTCCTGAGTTGAAGAAAAGCCTCATTCTTGATGTGTAGGAAAGAAGAGTTAGAATCAGGATAAGGTATCTGATCAGCAAGAGACTCAGGAAAAGGATAAGTAGCTGCAGCTGCTGCAGCAAGAAGCTTGTCAGGAGGCCACTGGGGGGCAAGGTCAGTTAGGTCTATTGTCAGGGAGGAGTCAGTGTTGGGTGGAAGGGTGTGGAGGTGAAAGAAGGGAAAGGAGATGTATTGGAAAGGAATCACAGGACTTAAAGTGAAGGAAAAGAAGAGAGAATCAGAGGATTTGAAAGGAACAGAGGAGGGAAGGGATTACACAGTGTAGAAATGCCTGGACATAGAGCATCTCTCAGCAGATCAGGAGAAGGGTGGAGAGGTTTGAGGTTTTTGAGGAGACAGGCTAGGTGACAGGATGGAGGATTAGGAGAAGGAATGCCTCCCACAGAGACTAGAGCGATGTAATTGTTGGGCCTGGCGTGACAAAATGAGCGCAGCCACAAGGTCCACGGTGCGCACTGCCAATTAGGATTCAGGGCCATAATGGACCATGGGTGAGTGACCAAGGCAGTCAGCGCGAAGCTGACCCAACACCAAGGGAGGTCAGGCTTCCTGGGGAATTTCTGTGACCAGTGCCAGATTCAACGAACATCCAGAGCAGAATGAGCCTCTTGTGGTTGGGGTGGTGGTGGTCGAAGGAGGGGGTGATCTACATAGTGTATGAGATGAGAAGAAGAGGGGAGAAATGAGAGCAAGCCATGGGCAGGGGCCTGACCAAGAAATGGGGGCTGTGTAGGAGATCAAGTGGCAAGATGGGCCGGGTTAACTGTTGGGATGGGCAGGCGGCAGGTCTATGAGGAGAGGAACAGGGCTATAGTGAAAAATGCGTGTTTTACATCTTAGGCAAGGCAGTGAGTGGTAGACAAGTGGATGGAGGACAAGAGCGTGGATTCTGGCCACATAAGGTATGTGATAGGAATAACCTGATTAATAATAGTGTAGAGAGCTGGGAGCTGCCTATAATCCTAGCATTCAGAAAACTGAGGCAGGAAGAGAGTTGTCAGTTTGGAACTGGCCTGGACTACAAAGTGAGCTCAAGGCCAGCCTGAACTGCATAGAGAGACCCTGTCTCAAAACTACTACTACTACTACTACTACTACTACTACTACTACTACTACTAATAATAATAATAATAATAATAATATGGAGCCGGGTGTGGTGGCATAGGCCTGTAATCCCAGCACTCAGGAGGCTGAGGCAGGAGGATCAGTGCGAGTTCAAGACCAGCCTGGGCTACAAAAAGTGAGCTCAAGGCCAGCCGGAACTGCATAGCGAGACCATGTCTCAAAAAGACAAAATAATAATAATAATAATAATAATAATCATAATAATCATAATAATAATAATAATAATGTGGAGACCTTGTACCAGCCTGTACTTGTTATCTGTCTTCTGTAAAAGGAGGAGATTTTATAGAGACAGTCAATGACGATTAAGAAACTGTATCTCAATAGATGAGAAAAAATAGGCTGTAATCCCCACAAAGCCAGACCAGTGAGGGGATGTCGCTGAGCAGGGTAGCAGTGATTTAGCTCGAGAGCACTGGTAACCGCTGTTTGGGATGAAACCAGAGGCAGGGGAGAAGTAACCCAGACGCTGGAGTTGAGCTGAGGACAAATGATGAGAGCCATTAGGGGGAACACATTAGTCTGCCTGTAAGTATTTGGTTATGTCCCGGGGATGGCCAGTGTAGCTGACAACTTGGTTAAGAGGTCTCACTCTAAAAAGGGAAATGAGATAGGGATAATAAGAAGGAGCTCAGGAAAAGGTGTTGACCAAACTGACACCAGAACAAGGACATTTGTAAAGGTCCGCAGACTGCTGTCAAAGCCCACAATAGTAGCTGGGGCCAGAAAGATCAGTCCTTTGAAAGAAGGAAAAGCAGAATGGTTCGTCCTCCTAACAAGCAGGAGGAGGATGGACTTACCCTCCATTGTGAAAGTTGCATCACGTTCTGCCTCTGAGGCCTTTGGGCAGCTTTAGTTTTCAGTGGTCCTACCAAGGTCTGGGAAGGAGCCAGTTAGGGGGTCCCTGGCATTGTAGTCATGGTTTATCAGGGAATAGATTTAATACAGGCCATGTAATTTATAGCATAATTTTATAATTTTCAATCAAAAAGTCCATTGCAGAAAAGCATAAGAGATCTGTCCAGGCACCAGAGACCCAGAGAATCTAAGTGAGTATGTAGATCCCACATCAATCAACTGCAGGAGTCCAGTTGAAGACCTATGGTCTGTGGCAATGTCTCGTGCAAATCAGTTTCAAGGTTATGCACTGGGAAGGCCCAAAGGGAAGTGGTGGAAGTTTTAATAATCTGGAGAAGAAAGAGCTCTGATGCTGGCAGATCTGAGAGAAGTCTGACGGAGATGGAAGAACATGGACTTGGACTATGTCTCTTGAGTTCTGCCATTTCAGAGTGGGCTGAGATGGGCAGAAGCCAAGGGAAGAGGGTAAAACTGTGGTTTGGACCAGGTGCTTGGCAGGGTGGGGTTGGGAGTGCATATGGTAGAAAGGTAGAGGAACAGAGCAATAGCAGCAGCAGATGGAGGCCTGGATAGCTCAGACCGCTTGGGCTGGGTCTGCAGTGGTGGGCCTTTGGGAGGTGCCCCTGGCTGGGCTCAAGCTGGGTCTTGCATATGGAGCCAGGCAGCCATAGTGAGCTGGTGGTAGAGGGAGGAGGCCCACTGGTGGATTGTGGGCTGTGCATGCAGGCACTGCACATAGCTTCCCGGCATCTACTGCAGCCCTGCTATGTGTGTGAGTATCAGCTCATCAGGCTAGGCTGTGCCAACCGGCTATGAGGGCAGTGACTGGGCTTAGGGCAGGCCAACCAGAAATGCCAGGCACGGGTGCTTGGTGTTGGGGATACACAGTCCAGTATCCCCTTCCCCCTGCTTGGCACTGGCACTCAGCAGCGGCCCTGGTGCTTCTCAGCCCACAGCTAGACAAGCATGAATTCATGCCAGAGGGCATGAATCAAAGTGACCAGGCTGAAGGTGGTGTCCAAGCAGTCAGTTGAGGGAGCTGCATTCCCCCACCCCCATGAGGCAGAGGTGGCTAGGGACAGTGAAGAGGAAGCCAGGGAACGGAAGTGGAAGGACGAGTCATACCCAATCTGGAGCTAGCAGGAGTGTGTGAAGGCACGGTGTGAGAAGCCAATGTCACAGCATGGCTTCTTGAAAACCAGTGCTTGGGAGGGCGTTTGAAATACTTCCAGGAAGCATCATCCTGTTCTGGGCCTTAGGCACCACGCATGATAATGTTGCAGAGGAGAGAGACCATCTAAGCAGGCTTTGTAGAAGAAACTATGGCTGTTGAATCACTGCTGTGGAGGCAGGCTGAGCGCTGAGAATGGATCAGCATCAAGTGCAGGTAGAAGGAAGGACTGAAAGCAGAGGGGAGGAACTTGGCGGCAGAGACTGTGGTGGCGCTTCTCTGAAAGGGCAGGGCAGATCCAAGTGTAGTCACACTTCTCAGGACAGGTGGCATAGACAGACATGGCTTTAATCCTTGGGGACTTCCCACCATGCCTGCTGGTAATGGCCTCACCTGTCAGGAGTAAGGCAATGAATTTTACATAAAGGGATGTACAGGTGTCTTGGGGATCCAGGAAAGGAATAATAAAATTTATGATTTCTATCTCTGTGTCCCCACAAAGCCTCATGAGCTCATAGGAGGGGATTCTGGGAGGTGTTTGGATAATGGGATGGGTACTTAGTGAATCAGCCTACTTGAAGGATTCTGAGCAGAGAATATCGTCGATGACATTACAGCTACATATGATTCAGAAGGTGAACCTTGGCTGGGAAGTGTGGGCCACTGGGGTGTGGCCTGCAAGGACTGTGTCCCTTCCTCCTCCTCGAGCCCTCTCTCTCCTTCTGATGCCACTCTAGGAGCACTTTCTGTCCTCTGCTGTACTGCTCTGCCTTGGAGCCAGCTATTTATGGATTTCAGTCCATATCTATAGATTATGTGCGAAATGAACATTTTCTCCTTTAAACTGTGGGTGGCAGGCATTGCGTCCCAGTGATGAGAGAAGTAACTAAGACAACATTAATAATAACTAATAAAAATTCGCCAAGGGCAAAGAAAGCCACTACTTAATTATGCTCTGCTAATGTTTAGCTACCCTTAGAAACACTCGTTTTGTAGCTAACCCAGAAAGCTATGAGGCCAGGGAAGCGGAGACGCAGATTCTGCATACTTTTCTTTACAATGTGACCTGGAGGAAAAAAGTAAGAATTCCAGGAAAAGACCTAACAAAGTAAAGGAAATTAGATATTTTGGCACAAAGTTAAATTTCACATACCTCTCCAATTTTTCAAATTATACTTTTAGAATAAACAAATTAGGCTACCTAAACATACTGATTATTTTTGAATTGCTTTCAAACTTGCAGACAGATTGAGGCATTATGTTAGACATTTAGTGAATACATCTGTGCTAAAAGTATATAAATTCTTCATCAATAACATGCCAGGCAGTGTTAAGAAAGAGTTATTTAAAAAATATGACGCCACTATGCAAACTGATAATACACATTCAGCACTAAAATCTTTTAAAACACACATTATCTAAAAACAAATAGAAAGAAATAGGCTAAGAAGGACCAAATGAATGTCTTAGTATTAAAGGAATAATAGAATTGTGGGAAAGAAATACATAAATAAGCAGGAAATAAAATTTCCTTATTATTTATCTTAAGAGTATCTTGAAGAGCAGCAATAGTATATTATTATCATCACCCAAAACCATGAAAAATTTTGTATGTTAATAAAAGACCTGAAAATTGTTAACAGAATTTTATAGGAAATAATGCTTTATTTCTCTTTTGGAAATATTATTTTAAAATAGGTCACGCCAAAAGGTTTACCTGAGTGAAAATGTCACTGATGTCTACTGAAGTCTACATATCTAAAATTCTCCTGCAAAACAATGACTACTTGAAAGACAGTTTTTAAGACAGTCTTCAAGCCTGTCGGAGGTGATTTAAATTAAGAGTGGCAATGGTGACTATGACAGACCTGCGTAAGGAACCACAAGAAGGTAGGAAAATCCTACGGCTCTTACGTAAGAAATTCATTCATTTCTTCTAGAGAAAAGTAGGGCTTGCACAGCAGGTGGAAGGATGGGACTCTGAGATCGCTGGCAAGAAACGAAGTCATAGTCACCCGGTGTATTTGAGAAGAGGCTCATGGGAGCAGGAGGTGCCTGCACAGCGCCAACTCTGCGGGCTTCCAGAGAATCAAGGACCCGGATGAGAGCGCTACACGGAGGAAGCTGCCTTCTAAAAACCCGCAATGACATTTTGGATTTAGCATGTTATACTTTAATTTTGACATTGTGAATTATATTACGATCAGACAAATCAAATTTTATATAGATTTAACAGCAAATAAATATAAACTTTACTTACAGAAGCATACAAGGGCTTAGCGTTTGAAATTGCCATGAACTTCTAGAGAGTTTTCCTAGGTTAAAGTTGATACCAACTTCAGAGAGCATGCCAACGTCTGCACTAAACATGTCAGTTATGGACAGAGAAGTGAATTCCATTAGGGCTCTGAGGAGGAACTGAAAATATTTGCTGGTTATTTGGATTAGATATTTAGAGTAAAGGACAAAAGTCTATTTCACACTTTTTTCAAGTATATTCCAGGTGAGATAGTAATTTTATTTTGAAATGAAAGCAACATAATGGTGGGAGGAAGAGTATTTATACAGCGTTAGCTTTGCTGAAGTTTTTCTAAGCATGATACCAACAGCAAGTACATTTAAGAAAGAGAACAATAATTTTTATCACTTCGACCATAAAAACTCTAAGCATTTTTTTGTTTAGTGTGTTAGAAAAAAATGCTTGTTGCATACATATAAGACAAAGGCTTCAGGTCTTCAGCGTATAATATGTTCATAGAAATCAGTGATAGAACACAAAAAAAGAAAATTCAAACAACATGAATAAGCACTATCCCAAAAAGAAATGCTGATGGCCACACATATTCAACGTAACATTTACTCTTACCACAGTACAGAAAATTCTATAGTAAAAGCAAGAATGAAATATTGGTTCCACTCTATCAGTGAAGAGACAGGTGTAATTACCGTAGGATTTTTAATATTACAAAATTTGAACTTGTTAAAACTCCAGTGGTAAAGGATTGACTTCAACAGAATACTGAAGTCACTAAAAACTGTAATTTTCTATTAAAATACATTGATTGATTGTATCATTCTGAATTATATTGTAGAATATTAACATGGAAAATGTGCAGGCTGTGTTGTTTATAGTCAATACAGGAAATTATAAAATTGCACATTCTTATAATCCTAGTGGCATAAAACAAAGTTGGGTACACATAGAAAAGATATAAAAGAACATAACTGTTAATAAAAGTTATCTTTAGATGCCAGGATTATGGGTGAGGTTAAGTAGCTGAATTAAAGCGTTCTTTATATTTTATCCAGCAAAATGTTTTAGTTTTGTCTCATTTGCTTTTTTACTTTTAATTTGTGATAGAATTTTGAGTCAATGCCAAGCTCAAAATTAGAAACAGGTAGCTGAACGCTGAAATGGAATGGCAAATTTATTTGATGATGGAATAATTGAAAAACATTCTGTGTGACTTAAAGTGATAACTGTGGAATAAAAAGAGAAGGTATGAAAAATGTGGCTGGGCCAGTGGTGTCCTGGAATTTTGGTGACCTCATTTGGCAAGCTGCTCAGGAAACTACATAAAGTCCTGAAGAGCCATCTGGTAAAGATCATTGCAGGACAAGCTCAGATTAACAGCAGAGAGTCACAGTGAGATGCTAAGTGACCCCAGTTCCCGTGGTGGCTATCGTGCCTGTGTGACCCAATACAGTGCTCATGAATTTCCTAGGTCCTGGGGAGGGAAAAAGCAATGTTACAGTTCCAGGACTAGAGCTACTTAAAACAAGAACAAAACTACTTTAGCCATCAGTAGGGGCCCAAACTCGCTGCTTTGTGCTGTTCAAATACAAAGTAACCCGAAAGGAGAGATAGGCGCTCTGCCTAGGAGTACACACTGCAGATTTCGCAAAACTACATTTGCATTCTTAATTGACAATCAGAGCTCAGGTTGACCTTGACCTGGCACCGGCGCTCTCATGACCACTGAGTGAAAGTGTAATCAAACTATTCTCGAGTCATGTTTAGTGGGAAAGGCAGGGAGTGGGAAGCTGGAGTCGGGGATGCTACTGAGCCCCAAGTTATGCCCCTATTGAGTGAGTGCCTCCCTTTGGCCAAGTCATTTTTAAGGTTTTCATTTTGACAGTGAAATATTTTTTGAATTAAACACTATGTGTAATCCAAAATTTAAAAATTGATGAAGGCAGAGCTGATTGACATGGAAATGGTGAGAGGTGCCTAAAAACTTTAGCATTATTTGTGATTGCTTCTCTAATTTACAAATTCCTCTTGAAACCACTGGAATTGAAAATGGAAGCTCTCTCTGGATTCCAGGAGACGGGCAGTGTTTCAGGTAGATTTCTGTTGCTTGATGCAATACCTGACACTCCTCACTTAAGTGAGATCAGGTTCATTTTGGCTCATGGTTTTTAGAGGATTCAGTCCATATTTGTCTGGCTTCAAGGCATAATGAAAAGGCCTGCATGGAGGAAAGCTGTTCAGTTCTTGGCAGTCAGGAAGCAGAAAGATAAGGATGGAGTCGGGGAGGGACAGAAGACCTCCCAGGTTACGCTTCTTGCAGTGACCCACCTCAGGAAGCTCTCTCCTCCCAAAAAAACTAGCCACCATGCTCCCATGATCTGGTGACTGTAGCACAGCCCCAGCTATATCCAGATGGGGCTTCTGGGGGATTATAGAGTTCTAAACTAGCAGGCAGCAACTTGCTCAGGGCACCTACGACAGAGTCAGGCTGGGTTCAGTACTCTTTTCCCGAGATGGTTTCCCACCACATCAAGTTCTGCGTTATTTCTTCAGCACGTCTTCCTTAGAAACCCTTGCTGATGTTCATATAGAGGACCAGGTGAATGCTGAGAGTGGGAAGGAGGAGGAACAGAATGCAAGTCACAAGATAGGATGGCCCTATGAGAGGTGACAGCACGTAAGAACTCCAGTGGAGAAGCACACAGTGTCTGGACACTCCTGCCCACAGAAACCTCAAACAATAAAGCCAAAATATGCCTCTGTAGAAGGAAGGAATTTGTAGCTGTTTCTTCACCTCCGGAGAGCTGTTTTCTGGAGACACAAAGAGCCCTGACCAGAGCAGGTTTTCTGCAGCCTTCTCTCCTGCTGTTGCTCAGCAGGGCTGCATGTGCTGGCCTTGCGATGTCCCCGTGGGCTCTCTGAGAGCGTTTGATTTAGCATGCAAGGGACTTCCCACTGGCTGATTAAATATTTTTATATTTTATCATCTTCCTGCAGTGAACAGCTTTTGGCATGCAGGGTGTTTTTATGAATGTTATAAGTAAACATTATGGGGTCAGTCACAGAAAGGAATACCAATGCGCAGGCTTAGCAAGCCTGGAAGATGTTAAATCTTATCTAAAAAGAATGGGATATGGAAAACTAAAAGACCGAGGATTTGAAGGCTGTGTGTTCATAAACCAATGTTAACAGAATTAGGTAAAATTGATTTTAAGTGACATAGGTGGAGACTGGCCAGGATATAATTGCTTTGCTTTGTGTTTGGGGGGGGGGCGGTATTTATTAGAAGACAAAATAAGTAGAGTTATTCTTTCACCTAAAACAAAACATCAGTTCTATTTTCCAGACAGAGCTAGAGCATTTCATGAAGTAAGGCAGACAGATTCCAGAAATACCAAGCCACTCTTCAGAGTTTCTAGGGGCTGTGGTTCCTTTCCGCTTGAAATAACCCTTCAGAAAATAGAGAAAATAAATAAAACATGGGCTGCAATGGCGTCGTGCTCCACTGCCCGTGAGCTGCTTGGAAATGGATGTCAGGAAAATCCTTCTCGTTGTCACAGCTGATTCACCACCAGGAAGTCACCTCATCCCAAGAAACCACTGCCTGCCCACCTGAGCTGCACCTGTCTGTAGTCAAATGCCTGCAATTCCCTGGGGAACCCCTGTGTGCTGTCACTGGGTGTTCCTCCTGCCTCTCAGTCCCTGGCTCAGCTCAGCGTGAATAAATGTCCAAGAAACACGTGGGATTTGCTTTGCTGCTCTATCTTTGCCCTGCTAATCTTATTTCCCATATTCTCTCAGGGATTTTCTCTTTGTTTCTATGCTAAATAAAACCGAAATTTACTAAATCATTTAAAAAATATTTTGAGTACATTTATCCTGTAAGTGTGCAAGATGTTGGCAGCTTAAAGCTTTTGCTATTGTCTTGGTCACTTTCCCTGTTACTGGGACAGGCCAACACCTACAACTTAAAGGGAGAGAAATTGATTTTGGCTCAGAGTTCTAGTTCATGGCCAGCTGGCTGCAAGGCAGAGCAGATTGGCAGAGAGCAAAGGCCTGACAGAACGCTGCTCCTCACACCACAGCAGCCAGGACGCAGAGGAGAGGGGAACCAGGAAGCAGGGATCTTCAGCCAGGTGTGCCTCAGTAACATACCCCAAACAGGCTTCCACCTCCTCACAGTGAGACAGCTGTAGTACCCCCATAATCCCAACATCCTTCAAAAGCCACATATAGGAGCCCATGAGGGCTGGGGGGCGGGGCGGCATTGTTCACGTAAATCGTAACAGTTGTCACCTGCAGATTCCAGAGCCTTGCCTGAATTCAGATAACAAGTAGCAGCTTGGTGTCAGGTATGTGACAGGCAGTCAATAAATGTGCTAGAAGGAGGGACAAAAGGAGGGAAAGAAGGAGGAAGGGAGCAAAAGAGGGAAGGTGGGAAAGAAGGGGAGGGAACACGATAGTGGGGGGCATCCAGGGAATAAGGAAAATAAGGAAGGAAAGAAGGGAGGGGGGAAGAACTGTGGGAAAGAAAGGACGAAGGAATTCCACTGCAACATAGCTCCTCTTCTGCCAGCGTGATTTTCAAACCCTTTCTAAACCATTGGACTGAAGACTAAACCCCTGAAACATCTAGGTAGGAACTTCTTTCTAACTAAGAGGCACAGTGGAGATAGGATGGCAGAAGGGCATGAATCAAGGAAAGAGTTGGAAAGTCAGACAGTGAATGAACAGGCTGAGGCCCAGGGAGGAGGCTGAGGACGCTGACAGAGCTGCAGAGGAAAGTCATGCCAAGATCCACTACCCTGGTCCTCAAGTCCTCTTGGAAACACCGTGTATGAAACAGTGGTACAGATGAGGGCACGCTATCAGGCAGATTTGAGTGGAATGGAAGTCTAACTACTGCTGACTTCCTCCTAGCTTACCTGAATATCAGATGTCGTTGGCATCAAGCCAGGCTCTGACTACATCAGTGATAAAGGTTTCTACCATCTTCCCCTCCTACCCATGGCTACTGAGGCATTATAAAGCCACCTTGCAAGAGAAGTCTGCTCTGGTTCATTTCATTTGTGTAGAGCTTTACAAAGCAACCACAGATTTTATTCAGCTGTGTCTATCAGCTCTGCCTTCCCATTTATGGCTTCCATTATTGCATATAAACCCAGTTTCTGAGCCAGACATAGTGGTGCACATCTGTAAACTCAGTACTCTGGGAGGCTGAGGCAGGTTAACTGCAAATCTGACCCCAGTCTTCACAACTTTTTGACTTAATAAGACCTATGCCTTAACATAAATAATGAAAAGGGCTTGGGATATAACTCAGGTTCCAACAGTCTAAATTTAATCTCCAATAACACCACCATCCATACACAGAGAATCCTTCAGGGAATGTGTATACTAATCTCATTTCCTCAGTATGTGGAGGCTGCTGTCAAAGTCTCATTCTGTGGCACCTTTCAGCTATTATAATTCTGTATTGGAAGTAACTTGATTCTATAGTTTTTTTTCCTCCATTAGAAATTCTACAGAGAGTGAGAGCAAGAGAGACAGAGACAGAGACAGAGACAGAGAGAGACAGACAGAGAGACAGAGAGACAGAGACAGATCAACAGACAGATAAGCAGACAGAGACAGAGAAACCAAAGTCTCTCATAGCAAAAGTATTATCTTAGCCTCACCCACTCTTTCTACTTTCAAAATATGTTAAAACAACAACAATAAAGCTATTTCAAATATGCCACATCCACAAAACCTGCACTCCCAGACTCCACTATTGTGGCTGTGTTTCTAGCTGATATTGTATATCTTATCACTGTTGGCCACACATCCACACACCACCCTGGGTTATTTATAAAGATAAATCCTCTGCTGAGATCAAAATCTACAATGACTTTTTAGGTAGGTACAAGTTTGTTTTTGCTGGTTTTTTTTTTTTTTAATTTTGAAAATATTTTCCAGTAGATTGTTTTTAGAAAAGTATTTTTTTTGGTGGGGGGTGGAAAGAAACATACTCAGAACAAAAACTATCCTTTGGGATGTCAACTACTCAACTAGCATTTATTTGTAATTTATTGAATTATTAAGGGACAAAAATCCTGACAATTCAGATATTAAATTATCAGTACCCTTATCATTTTTTACATTTTAATGTTTTCAATACATGTTTATCTCAATGTGCGACTCCAACCTTTTATTTCTGTCTCCTTGTGAACAAAGGCTTATTAATGATCTGATCTTTGCAGTGCTCACACTTTCTGAGCCTCTGCTTTCTCTTCATAGAGATGGGAGGAGCAAATCTCCACTCCACAGACTGAAGAATTAAATGATACAATACTTGCAAAATAATGATTGCCCACCTCACAGTAAACACTCAGTAGAAAATAGCTTGAACATGTTACACAAAGAAAATAATTTCACATTTAGTGATTGGCTATGACAGCCTGTGTACATACTTTCTACCCCATTAGCCTGCATGCTGTGGGAGAAGGGGCAGTGGCCTCCCTTGACTCTGAGACTTTCTGGCCTTTAGCTTGGTTCAGGCCCACCAGTCCTTCAATGAATACTGGTGACATGAAGCTCACATGACTGTCAGCCAGTCATGTTTTCCACCAGCATTGGATAAGCAGAGTGTCTCTGTTACTTTTTACTCATTGCTGGGACAAATACCTGGCATTCAAAACTGAAGGAAGGAAAGGTTTATTTAGCTAGAAGCTTGCAGAGGTTTCAGCTCATACTCTGCTGGCTCCAAGGCAGATGACATCAGATCTTGGTGGCAAAAAATAATGAAGCAGGACTTCTCCAAGGAAGTGGGGCAGGGCTGGGTCAGACCTTCAACTCCTTTTTATACACTTTTTTTTTGTGATGAGTCACCCTGGGGAGGGGCAGTCTGGCCCTAGGGTGGAACCAATCACAGCCCAGGGTGGGATCAATTATGTCCCGGGTCAGGCCCGCTGCAGGATCGCCCTCACTCTGCTGCAGCCCAGAACCACCGCCGTGCTTACCCAGCCAAGCTTCCTCAAGTTGACACAATGTATCAACTACCACACTGGGGTTGTCTACATTCAGAAGTAGGGCAACTGATCCAAATACATCTCAATATTTTGATTCTATTTTCAAAAGATACTATTTTTTGTTCTACTCTTCTATTTAGCAAAGAGATTTTGAATTCTAATGCAAAGTCCATAAATTAGTGTTAATAAAAATCATCAGAGAAATGATGTAATCAGCCTTTCTGAGAAGAAGTAAGATTGAAACAATGTGGGAAAAGAACAGCAATTTGGTGTTTGCTTTGAGTTTTCTCCAAAAGGAGCTATATTCTGGAGAGCTGAGCCACAGTTAGGCAAATATTTGACCTTGCCTATGAGTACGCTGACCCCTCTACCAGGACAGGATCAAGGTCTTCTGGAGTATTTACTGAAAAGGACTAGTTGAAGGCTCGATGACCTCAAACATGGAGCTTTCACTCTATAAAGAGTGTGTCTTTCAATTTTTATCTGGTAAACTTTCTCTCTCTTTTAAAAAAAGTATTTAGTACATGGTCTACAGGGTGTCACTATGTAGATCAAGGATTGCACTCATAGTGATGCTCTTGTTTTCTGCCTCCCAAGCATGGGGATACAGGTATGTGCCACCATGCCCAGTCTTAATCGCTGTCTCAGCTCACCAGGGGAGCAGGACAGGCACAGCATGCTGGGGACTGAGCCCTGGTCCCTTCATCTGCCTAATCAGGCTCTTTAACCTGGGGAGCTATCAGGCTGGCCCTCTGGAACACTTTTTCTATGCTTTGAATTACACAGTGTGTGGAAAAGTGCCCCACTAAAATTTACAAAAAATATCTAATGTCACTGCAACACTTCAGCTCTTTAGCTCCACGTTCAGATGCTGCACATCACACACGTGTACAAAGAGAACTTTATAAAATTATATAACTATTAGTGACATTTGGCATATCCAATATGGGTTAAGGACCATATGGAGAGTTAAAGTCATGACACAGAACAAGACATCTAGGGACAGATTATGTTATACTGCCCTTTTGAATTTAGAGGTTGAAAAATATAAAAATAGTAAAAAACACTATAAATTGTCCCATCCACAGAGCTCTGACTTAAACAGACTAAAGGCAGCTGTGGTGGGCAAGCACACCACAGAGAGCATGTCAGTGACAACCCACCTGCCAGATGCTTGCCATTCTGTCTTGAAGCTAAGGGTAGTAACTGGAGGATTACACCAGAGGAGAAAGTCTAGGTAGGATTAAGGTAGGATTGTCATCCTGAAGAGGAGTAATTCAAAAGGAGACATTATTATATTTAGTCTCAATTTATAGGCAGTTCTTTTCTAGATACAACGAATTTCAGTCCTCTCTCTTTCTAGTTCTGCCTCATGACTCATCTCAGTTGGAGGAGCGTAAGATGATCCCACTCTTGGGATAAGTTGCTGTCAGGAATTGTCCACCCATGACAGGAAGACAGGCTTTGTATTGTTTTCACTCACTTGTGCAAACTGAGCCACAAATTTGTGGGGTTGGCAGACTACAAGATAAAGCCAGGTCTGTGTGTCTTAATAAGAGACATTTTCTGAACTGTAAGCTGAATATTATTCCTGGTACATCATAAAAACTCACTGAAAAAAAGTTACTTCCTCTTTATTGGCTCAAACTAGCCTCCAGAATCACCTAGTGTCTGAGCAAACTTCTGAAGAATAGATGCATCTTGGGACTGGGAAGACAGCTAAGCAGTCTAAGTCCCTAGCTGGCAAGGGCAAGGACCTTCAATCCCTGGTGCTGCATGCCATGCTGAACAGAACACTGGGTGCACCATGCGGGCCCTGAAATGGAGCGTAAAGGCACACCCCTGTAATCCGAGAGCTCAAGAAGCTGAGACAAGGGGGTCACTACAAGTCTGAGCTGTGCAGCAAGACAAGTGTGATAAATAAATAATAAATATTATAATAAATAAATAGACAAATATAAAAAAGAATAGGTGTGTCTCTCTGAAAGAGAAATAGCAACCAACAGTGCAATATGTTCACCAGGGCAGGAAAAAGATGATGTTTTCAAGCTAGTGAGAAGTACAAACACAAAAGTGACATACGATGATGTGGGAAGATTTATGGACATGTGTAAGGGATTCTGAAGGACCCTAGGCTTCAAAGGGGAGAAGGTGATGGTGAGGAGTGAGCTCTTTATTACTCCTGGAGCTGAATGGGAAGATGCTTGTTCTGGATCTCAAAGAGGGCATCACTGAGGACAAAGTCACCGGCAGAAAGCATTGTGGTAGGTAAAACACATAGTTGGGCTATACACACAGGGAACTTAGTGTTTAACCTCCCTCTGCTCCCCCAAGGCAGAGAGCCAATTGCTTTAGCCAATGAGATCATGTACAAGAGCAGAACAGGGTATGGGTGTGTGTGCAGGGTAATAGCACAATACCCAGCCCAGGGTGGCTCTCAGTATGTGATAAATCTGTATAAAGTAATAATAATGGACATTAGAAAAGCAGTGGGCTGGGATTCTTCAGGCTCATGTTTTTTCCATATAAACATTAAAGAAACAACAACAAATCCAATTGTTAGAAACCTACCTTCCCAGGTACTCAGAAGGCTGAGTCAAGGGTTGTGTGAATCCTGAAGATGAAGACCAGCCTAAGCAACATGGAGAGTCTGTCTCAAACAACAAACAAACACCCAGAAGCTATTTGTAATTGAACCAAATTTGTAGTTGTTATGGAAACTAATCAAAAGTTTAAGACATCCAAGCAAATAATTGGTCAAGAAAAAGTCCTGAGAATTGGCAGGGAAGTTCCTGGTGTTGAACCTCCATCTGCTCTCTTCCCTCCCCTGGTGTCAAGAGCTGTGGTCTTGAGGGGCAGCAACTCAGTTCTTAATTTCCCTCCTTGAACTGGGGAGAGCACAAGCAGACCTCATTTGTAGGTTATTCTGTGTGTGTGTCTTTTAGCCTGGCTAGCAATACTTAAAAAATTCATTTACTTTTCTTGTTTTGTAAACTCAGAGAAGACAGACAAGAAAAATAAAAAGTGTCATTCTAACCAGCTACAAGGAAAGTGCAAACCACTTGTGCCTGGGCAATATACTCATTGGATATACTTCTTAGAAGACCATCAAATGACTGGTGGAGAAGCTGGGGGAAATTCTTTGGAAAGTGGGGACTTTCAAAAGGAGCTGTTCATGTGGGGAAAATCTGAAAAGCCATATGCACACCCAGGTAAAAGGTGTGTGTCAGAAAATCCTAAGATGTCTTTTGGCTTTCACCTAGGGCAGATCTCTATACCTCTGGCAGGAGCCCACTGGAGTGATTGGAAGACTGGAAGAAGTAGCTACTTGATCTTTTAGTCTTTGTGTTTTTCTTTATATTTTTTCTCTGTTTGAGCTCCCTTCAAAGAATCTCTATCAAAGCATTAGTTGTACGCAGACTAAAGTAAAAGAGATTTGAATGAGCATACAACAAAGAACAGGCTTTATGAAAAGGCTTCAAAGCAAATGAATCAATACAGCCCCCAACATTAAAAAAATAAAATAGTAAATCTTGGAGAAGAGGAATAATGTAATTTCAGAAATGGTGACATTTCAATTAACAAATGCCCAACATTCAAAAACCAAAAACCATAAAGCATGCCAAAATAAAACCTACAAATAGGAAAGTATAACTCATTCAATGGACCAAACTAATTGACAGGGGCTATCTCTGAGAAAGCGCAGACACTGGACTTAGTAGAAAGACTTTAAAATGATTCTTTTATTATTTTTATTTATTTATTTTTAATGTATTTGCTACAGGGTTTCACTATGCAGCTCAGAGTTGTAGTGATCCTCCTGTTTTCAGCCTCCCCAGAGCTGAGATTACAGGTGCGTACCAGCATGTCTGGTCTTGGTGATCAGCTCAGTGCACCCAGGGGCAGGGCCAGCACAGCATGTGGTGCCAGGGATCAAACCCTGTCCCTGCACTTGCCTAAGCAGGCACAGTCCACTGAGCTATCTTGCTGGCCCCAGAGTGGCTCTTAAATGTGCTCACATTGCTAAAACAAGCATGGGCAAATAACTAAAGAAATCAGGAAAATTATATATGAAAATAGCACAAGAGAGTTGAGAATTATCAAAGCATATTAAACAAATTGTGAAACTAAGATGTATAGTAACTAAAATAAATAAAATGGAAATCTCACCGGTAGAGCCTAGAGAGAACTAGTAGAGATCTTGAAGAAAGTGTATTTGAAATCATTAGGTCTGAGCAGCAAAGAGACAGAAGAATAAGAAAAGGGAATGGAGCCTAAAGGACCAAGAACAGCACATGTATTATGGAAATTATAGGAAGAGAGAAAGAGAGCTGTAAAAGGCTTACTTGAAAAATTAATACCTAAAATATCCCCAATGTCATAAAAGATATACATCTACAAGTCCTAGAAGATCAACAAGCTCTCCATAGGATAAACTGAAAGGGATCCATGTTAAGACACAGTACAATTAAATTGCCTAGAGATGGGGACAAAGAGAGGGTCTTAGAAGCAGAAAGAGAGAAGCAAATTGTCATTTTAGGAAATCCTCAATAAAATTATTTCCAGATTTGTCAGCAGAAACAATGGAAGCCAAAAGGCTGGGGGATGATATAATTAAAGTGGAAAAAAAAAGAAAAAAAAACCACTATGTCTACTGAGATATCTCTATCTAACAAAATTACCTTTCAAAATTTAGGGAGAAATAACATGTGTGTGTGTGTGTGTGTGTGTGTGTGTGTGTGTGTGTGTGTGTGTGTGTGTGTATGTGTGTGTGCACACTGATGCACATGTACGCACACACGCAAAAGAAGTTGATCACTGTTAGACTTGCTCTACAAGAAATGTTAAATGGTGTACATAGCGAAGTGTCTGGGTTTGATCCCCAGCCTGCCATGCTGGTCCTGCCCCTGGGGTGCACTGAAACAGCAATTGAGACTGGGTGTGGTGGCATGCTCCTGTAATTCCAAAGCATGGAAGGCTAAAAACAGGAGGATCACTAAGAGTCTAATCTGTGTAGTGAGACCCTGTGGACCTCGTACTAAATCCAAAAAAGAAAAAAGGAAAAAAAAAAAAAAAAAAAAAAAAAAAAAAAAAAAAAAAAAAAAAAAAAAAAAAAAAAAAAAAAAAAAAAAGAGCAAAAAACAACAACAACAAAAAAAATAAAAAATAAGAAATGCTAAATGGAGACTTTAACAGAAATGACTGGATGCAAGTAACTCAAAATCAGTTGAAGTTATAAAATTTTTGTTAAAGGTGAATACAATAACAAATATAAATGCCTATATTTTGTAATTTTAGCTTAATTCTCTCCTTAGATTTTATTAGATTTACAAAGCTTATGCGTAAAAAGCAACTATGACTCTGTCAGAGAGTGTATAATGTGTAATGATTAATATTTTGAAATCTCTAGCATGAGGTGGGAGATTGGAACAGGTGAGATATATTCTCAGAATACAAGGATTCTTGGCATAAGAAAATCAGTGTAAAACACCACAGAATGAAAAATGAAAAAAAAAAAACGCATAATGTTTTCAATTAATGAAGAGAAAACTTTTGTGGAGTAACAACTGTGACTGCTTTTTACTTGGGATGTACCTACCATGCATCGAGGGTATCCAATAGGGGGTGTTTTGAATCAAGAAAACATGAAATATCTTGTAGTATTATTGGATTGCCTCACCATACTATTAACTTCATAGTATTATATAGAAAGGGATAGAATTGGGGTGTGTAGTCCAGGTTTTGAGATTATAAAGTCTAGGCCATATCTACTATATATCATGTCTTTTGTTTTGACATCCTCATAGAGTCAAGATCAAAATTCTAAGAAGTCATTTGAGAAAGTCTCTACCTGTGTGACTTGCTTACTAGAATGACTGGTCTTTGATGTCTTCGACCCTGTCCCCATCCCCACTGGTAATAAAGTGCTGTGGTTGCAGCCATGTATTTACTCTCTCTGCAGAACTGTAAACCCAGCCCACCACCCTCTAGCATTGGGTTTGCTCTGCTAGTTGTTGTCCTTGCACATTTTATAAACTTCCCAGGGCAAGAATAGCATATGTGGAATCAGCAGCTTAATCACAGAGAGGCAACTAGTGTAGCAACAGAGGCTGCAGAAAATAAAACGGAAGTTAGTAAACCAAGAGAGCTGGAACCAATTTGGTTTTGACTCAGAGTCATACTCTGTTTTGAAAAAAAAAAAAAAAAATCTGTCTAAAGGTTGGTGCCAGCTAGCTGGAATTAAGTTATAAATAAAAATCAGTGATATAGCTCCAAGTTTTTATGAGCTTTTAATAGGTACATTGCTCAGCTTCCTGACAAATTGATGAAATACAGACCTGCTAAGTCACAAAAATGTCTGTGACACTTGTTTACTTGGACTGACACAATAAGAAAGATCTTATAAGATTATATTCCTTTTTGTGGTAAAACTCCAAAATATGCTTCTGTGGACTTTTAAACTTGTCAATTTTTCAGCATTTAAAATCACTTAATTTATAGTTATAAATTATATAATTTTATAATTACATTTATAAATGTAAGTTTTGTATCTGACAAGGTCAATCAGATCTCCTCAGGATTTAACCTGAAACCATGTGCAGTGTTCTGTAGAACTGAAACCATGTGCAGTGTTTTGTAGAACTGTTGTCAGTGTCAGCCGTCTGGATGAGTTATGGCCATTGCTTGATCAATTTGCTCTCTGTGGAAGCCTGAGAGAATGTTTTCTCTGCAGGCGGCTTTCCTTAAGCACACTATACATCTTCAGTTCAAGTCAACAGCTTCCAACATTGCCAATTCTGCTGATAACCCACTACTGTTATGGATTATTGAGCTATACATACAACTACTTTCTCTAAGTTCAATGAGAAGAAATATTTGTATTAATACTGCTTAGAAAAGTTATTATGTCTGCATCTTATACTCTGAATAACCACTATGAAGACAACAACATCCATTGTATTAATTACTGTGTCTGCCAGGCGGGGTGGCGCATGCCTGTAATCCCAGCACTCGGGAGGCTGAGGCAGGAGGATCGGTGAGAGTTTGAGACCAGCCTGGGCTACAAAACTGAGCTCAAGGCCAGCCTGAACTGTACAGTGAGAACCTGTCTCAAAAAGACAAAAAAATAATTATTGTGTCTGTCCTAATGTGTTTTGAAACTATCTTTTTGTTATTACTTTCTTATTAAAATTAATAAAATTTTTAAAAACAAAGTAAAATCACTTCAAATCCCTTCTCCTACATTAGCATCACAACAAGCAGGGTCCTGTGAGTTTACCTGATAGGCAAGGGGTTCCCACTTTAGAGGTGGCACTTCTAAACAAGGAATAAAAGAACAGAGGAGGTTCCAATTTTTGTGACATAGCCTAAAGAAGAAAGGGCATCAGCATGGTCTTAACACTTAAATGTAGAGATCTGGGATTTGGGGAAGGTTCCTGGCATATGCACTACTTTTTCGTAGAGCTATCTAGAGAAGCAGTCCTACATTTTAGTTTAACTTCTGTGTATTTCCTTCTGTGTTTTCATAGCTCTTATCCTTCCTGTATTGTAGGATACATGGAAAGGGTCATTGGCTGTACAGTGGCAGGAGGTCCACTTACTGTCCAACATGCAATTAATTTTCTTCAATGTCACATACAATAGTAACACTAACCACCTGTACATCAGAGTTCATAGTATTCCAGTTTCAAAGTGAATACTCAAACTGTTTTACATGAATATAGTCTGATAAAGTCATCACTCCATAAAGTTTATGAAAACAAAAACTTAAAATAAGAGGAACAATCCAGCCACCCTTCCTCTAGAGTCTACTCCGAACAGGTGAAGGGACTCACCTTTCTCCATGGTTGCTGGGATTACAAGCTGATGCAACAACTACAGAAATTAGTGTGGAGCTTCCTCAAAACACAAGAACTATAGGTACCATTGCACACAGCTCTCCGCTCATTGGTACTTTTTCCAAATGAACTAAAAACATCATACCACAGTAATATATGGGCACCTACATATATAGCAGAGCAATTTGCCATAGCCAACTCTTGTAAACAACCTAAATGCCAATCAACAGAGGAATGGATAAAAAAGATGTGGTTTCAGAAAAAGGCAATTCAAAAAAAAAAAAAGAAATAAGAACAAAAATTTAAGGTTTCTTGAAAACATGAGGTAATAATATTCAATCATGTGTCCAATCTTGCATAACTAGATTTCTTGATCTGAGCAACAGACTTGACAATAAAAATAGATAATATATCGATCATCATTAATCAGTTATTCTTGTTTTGAAAATATATAACATATGTATTGTTTTATGTTTCCCTGTTTCTGTGTTCTTTTTTTCTTGCTTTTGTTTTTATTCTTCAAAATAAAAGAAAATTATAAAAAGATATATCATTGTTACACAATTGAATATCACTCAGCAATAAAAAAGATAAACTTGAGGCTTTTATAGGTAAGTGAGTGCAAATAGAGACCATATTTGTAAGTGAAATAAGTCAGACCCATATATGTAAACACTGTATTATTTCCCTTGAGTAAGAACCTGAAAGAGTAGGAAGGAGGGAGAGAGAGAAAAGTGGGAGAAAGGAAGAGAGAAAAGGAAAGGGAGAGAGAGAAAGAAAAGGAGAGGGAGAGAGAAGGGGAGAGAGAGAGAAAAGGAGAGGAAAAAGGAAAGGAAGAAAGAGAGAGAGGGAGGAAGAGAGAGAATCTCAATTTGCATGCCACGCCCAGGTCAGGTGGACTGCCCTTATCTTCTCTAGGTTGCATGCTTTAATCATGGGAAATGAATCTGTATTAAGCAAGAACTTTCCTATCACTGAGAAAATCTTATTGTTAAATGTGCCAGGCTCTGATGTCCCGCCCCCTAGCCAAAATTACAGATGTGTGACTCCTGTTCCAGTGTGTGTGGGCAGCATATCAAATTCATCTTTGAAGACAGAGGGTACGAATGGGTCACAGGTAAAAGGTGCAGATGGTCTCTTTTCAGATTTGCCTTCCAGGCTGAGGTAGTATGAGTGTATTTAAAAAATGTGGGGAGTGGGAGAAGATGTTAAGGTTGAGACGGGGTGAGAAATTGGCATGTGGTGTGTTGCTGGGGGCCAGGTATACCTGATTGGCAATTCAGTGCAGGAGAAGGCCCACCCAGTGTAGCCTCCACTTCATATCATAATGTTTGCCAAATCTTAAACAAAAGCCTGGCTGAACCTCAAAGATCAATTCCAGCCTCTGGGCTTTTCCATATCAACCCCATCTTTTGGGTCACAGAAGTCCTTGGCTGCAGAGTAGGGGTCTAGCCTGTAGTGCCTCGCCAGCACCTCTAACTTCTCACAGGCACTTAACTTTAATTGTTGTTTGGGTTCAGCTATGGAAACATCTTCTTGCTCACTACCTGAGCCCTCCTCAGCCTGCTGCAGCTCCCTGTCAGAAAAAGGCTGTTCACAGCCTGAAGTCCAAGGCTGCTTTAGGGTGACCCCTGGGTCAGTGCACAGCCTGCCTCAGCCGCGCAGGAGTGGAATGTGCTCTGCTCTGCTCACCGAAAAATAGCAGACACCTCTCACTGTAGTGCCAATACACAGATTCATGGGGGTAAGGAATCACAGTGATGGCCACTTCGAGGGTAATCCAGAGAGCTGTGAGGAAAACCTGGTCTCCAAATGTAACAGTGAAGACCATGAACTTCAAAATATGGCTTTCTTGTAAACTTCTGTAAGGTTTTTGTCCCTTGCTCAATTCCTCTGCCATTTTTATTATTTCTGCCTAGCAGGGTGCTGACAGGGCAACTGTCTCACGTCTCAAGAGCTCACCCTCCATAAGGTTGCTCAGGGAGAACTTTGGGTGTCAAGGCTGGTAAGAAGGATGCACATGGGTACATGCAGGTCACCAGGAGAGGGAACAGTTATAAGCCCACTTCTTTCTGGTAAAAACTTCCCCTATGCTTCTTGATTATAAGCCCACTTTCACATTATGTAACTTAGATCTTCAAGCGGCACCATAAGCATCCATTTTTCCATAAAGCTTAGGATACCTTTACTAGCAACGTCCTCATTTTCAATAAATGGTAAAAATAAGAACCACTAAACTGAAGTGAAAAACTCATCTTTCTTAATGTGACTTCTATTGTTACTTATACCAAATGAATATGTCTCCCCCTGTTGAGTAGATGGCAAGCATAAACCCTAATAAGAAGGAAAGTTCCCCTGGCTGAAAATTGATTTGTTCCTGATAGCCCATGCATAGAGGTCTGGGGTAGAATGCCTTAGTAGCAGTGAAACAAAATGATTTGACCATGCCTAGAAATGTCTCCGAGGAAGGGCTTATGTTATGCAATGTATAATAGGTGAATCACCTGTCTTCTTCCTCTCTAAACTTTCAGACAGAGCAAGTATTGCTCAAAGTTGCTTAGGGCCTGGGTATAGCAGCTGACGCATGCATAGGTAGATAGATGATAGATAGATAGATAGATAGATAGATAGATAGATAGATAGATAGATAGATCGACCGACCGACAGACAGACAGACAGACAGACAGACAGACAGACAGACAGACAGATAGATAGATAGATAGATAGATAGATAGATAGATAGGTAGAGATAGACGATAGATGGATAGAAAGAAGATGAAAGAGGGAGCAAACAGCTGAGTAAAATGCTAACGGAGTTTGGGTAAATGCTACAGATATGTTTGTATTACTTTCACTTTTGCAAGTTCTCTGTAACTTCAAAAAATAATATCCAAAGAAATTTCCCACAGAGTAGAAAACAAACAAAAATCCCGAGATGATAGAACATGCAAACTCTTTCAGACCTTTTCCTCAAGTTGGCGATGTTAAGAAAGGAAAGACTTCCAGCCCTGTGTGGAAGTGTGTGGAACTTGGAGATCAAAGAATTCTCAGCCTATCTGATGAGATGGATTGGCTAGATAATTTTTAAATGACACGGTTATTTCCATTTCTTTTCTTCTTTTTTGTATTTGTTTTATTAGTGCAAGTTTACAGGACGTTCAGCTTACCTAGTGAGTGGGTTGCTGTACACCACATCATTTGTTTCTTTTTTTAACCCCTTCTCCTCCCCTCCTTCTTCCTCTGTTCCCCTTTCCTTTTCCATTCTTGTCAATATTGTCCATCTTAGCTCATATTTATAACACATAATGTTCGCATCCACTGAGGCTATTAGGTTCCTGTATGTGGTATATATTTATTCCATTTATTTCTTTTACCTACTAAACATCAAGGTATGTTTCTCATAGTTCATAGCTTAGCTATAATTTTCGGTGAAATAACTGGTTTCTCAGAGGTTCCAAGGAACCTTAAGTTTAGGGAAGAACTTAGCATACATCTTAGGATGCCACTTAACTACTTTACGTTACAAATCACTTTTATGCACACCATGCCAGTTGGAATTTTACAGTTAAAGAAATAGAGACTTCAAAATGTTATGTAGCTACCATAGCTTCAAGTCGGACAGCTGTCAGTAATGGGGCTGAGCCAGGGGCCTTGCATTTATGAATGCTGTGTTCCTTCGTCCACACAGGGCTATCCTGTTCACAACTAGAGCAGGTTATTCTCTAGCCAACATGTATTGTGTACATTCTAGGTGCCAGATTTGGTTCCTGGCTCTAGAATCTCTGACTTTGTGATATCTGAGCTATTAATAAAATTGTGCTAATACACTGGAATGTACTTTACTTTTTTTGGCATCTCTATTTCACTGGAGAAACAAATGCAAGGATTTTGAGGGTTTGCCCTCATAAGTGGGTAAGGAGTCTTAAGTTGACTTTTTCATAAAAGGTACGAATGCACCTTAAAAAGATAAGAAAATATCTTGGGAGTTACTCAGGAGATGACCTAATCTAACTTGGTCATTTTTACAGATGAGAAAATTGACACTAGAATTTTCAAGAAAATTTTATGAATCCATGCAGCAGTGTCCGGACTGGAGCCCAAATATCTGAACAGCAGTTCAGTTTATTCCTCCTAGAAAATTGAATAGTTTTCAGCCAAGTGTAGTTTGATTGTTTCAAATTCATATGTTATTTCAAAAACAAGCTTAACAAGACTCAGGTTGAATACATACACATTTCTGGTAGAAACGCGCAAGAAGATTAACAATTAAGCACATTTATGTGAAAGAAGAGAGAAGACTGTGAATGCTTCTTCTCTCTGCTATATTTGTCCTTCCTAATTGAAACCATGTGTGAAGCTTGAAAAGAGCCAAGAGCCCAGTGTGACTGCCAAAGACAAAGAAGGGACAGGAGAGGAAAAAAGATGAGGGGACAGAGAAGCAGAGACCCTGCTTGTCACTTCCAGCACTCTAGCACATAGTCACACTTCCAGTTCTTCATCAGATAAGAATGTTTTGCACACATTGAAAGCCTGTAGCAGCGCTTCAGCCCACCACTTCCTGTGGGAGTCAGCTCAACAGGCTCAGCCTTTCCATGCCTTTGACCCAAACACTGCCGAGTCTAGCTGTGCTGCTCCGCCTGCGAGTGCAGAGCGTGCACAATCAATTCCTGACAATCCTTAGGAAGAGTGTCCTCTCAAGTGTCCTGTGTGTGTGTGTGTGTGTGTGTGTGTGTGTGTGTGTGTGTTTGCTAGGAAGTTTAGACTCTTAGGGCGCACTGCAATATTTATGTGTGTTAAATCTTTACAATTGCAATGGTAAGTTTCTTTGTCTGATGGAATCATGCATACCTTTAGGTTTCAGAAAAGGCCTTTTACCCCTACCAGAGCTGACTTTTATCTTCCCTGAATTCTGTTACCGTGGTCCATTTCCCATGGGCTCTGTCATGTAACTGTGGCATGCAAGCGGCCAGACATGTCTTTCCTAGGAGGAGAAAGGACTGTGAGGAGGATGCCTACAAAGATCAACGCTGAACTTGTGTTCCTAGGTTAATTTCCATGGTGCCAAGTAGCAAAGGTAGATGAACAATATGGTTTCTTTCAACTTCTCCTGAAACTCTGTCCAAATGAATTTCACCCATCCTGTATTTGCGAGCCCTTTAGCCTCCATTTCCACTTGCTCCACCCCTCTCCACTTGCTGGTCTCATAGTTTTTCTCCTATGGAAATGGGTCCCGCCATCTTCAAACAACCACCAAGAAATTGTGTTCTTCCAGTTTCCTTCTTGCTGTCTCAATAAGTTTGAAATGGGAATGGGGAAGAAGGACCTTTCTCAAAACTCTTGTCCCCACATAACTGCTATTCTAGTCTCTTCTAGAAGGCTTTTTCTCAGAGGTTTCTTGCTCCTCACACCAGCCCAACCCTACTCATATGAAAGGTATTGCTAAAATCAGAGAGTTTCTTTGGCTAATTGAGTGACCCTGAATCTTCTTGAAATGATAGTTAATCATAGAGAATAGTCTATGCCAGTTCTGCAAATATAGGATAAAAAAGAATAGCTACTCTTTGGGGGATGAAGTCCTATGAAATGAAACAACATGACTATCATTTGCAGTGTGTATGAGACGAAAAATACATAGGTTCATGGCTGAAGCTTCTATAACAGAAAGAAATCAGCAGGAAAGAAGCACATGGACTTCCTTAGTGTAAGTTTTATGTGACATGGGAGACTTCATGAAGAAATAAAGGTCTAAAGAAATTATTCAAGTTGAGTATTTTAGTGCTACTTCTGATGAAGAATAGAAAGTCATAGGGGAATGCATTTGTTTAGAACGAGTACAGTGTGACAAGGAACAGGTGAGCTTCGCCACCCTCCTTGCCTGGATTCCTCTCCATGTCTCTCTGAGTCCTCAGAGACTAGGACGCTGCTGTCCTCCAGTGCACTGCAGTGCCTCTCACAAGAGGATCTTGCAGCCTGTTTCAGGGAAAGGTCAGAAAATTCACCCGTGGCTTTATGGTACATGTCAGGGAGAAAAGGAGGTGAAGGGCAGAGTGATTTGTTTTTGTTTTTGTTGTATTTTAGGGAAAGGTCTACAGGGTGTTCCGGATCTCATTACTAGATCGGACTTATAGTGACCCACCTGTTTATAGCCTCCTGAGAGGTGGGATTACAGGTGTGCGCCACCATGCCCAGTCTAAATTGCCCTCTCAGTACTCCCCCAGGGGCAGGGCGAGCGAGGTAGGCCTGGGACCGAACCTCGGACCTCTGAGCCTGCTCACAGGGCAGAGTGACCTTAATTTGGCTGTTTTCTCAAATTCTTTCAGCTAAAGTACTTTTGTGTAGCATGTCCTGGACCCCATCAACATTTGTTTAAAAGAGCCAACAGGATCAGAGGGTCAGCACTGCTTTCTACCCCAGCATGCTTGGTGACGTCACAGCTCTGGTAGGCAGAGCTACAAGGCCCAGGCAGGAAGGTCTGGCTGGACACACACGCTTCCTCCTCAGAGGACTGGGTTCTTTGATTTTTGAATCTACTTCTTGCTGACTAGAAGGAATTATTCATCTTCATTAGAAAATCTGGAACAGCAGAAGGCCCAGGATCCCTGGGCGAGGTTGTATAATTGATAGCACATTGTGGAGGGCAAGGCACAGGGATAGGGAGGGGCTGATAGCATTTCTTGAAAGTCACGAAATGAAAGGAAACTAAATGCCTTTTTCAAAAAGAGCAAAAAAATCTAAGACCCCAAAGATCTACTCGCTCAACATTTGAAGCATTTTCAAATCCACTTTCACACACAGTGCTTTTAAGATGTCACTTCTAGGCACCTGTACAGCCAAAGCTAACCTTGAGTAATTTCTCTTATTATACTTTAAGTCATAAAGATATGTACTGCTACAGATTCTTAAGTGTTCCGAGAAGAAATAGGTACTTCTGTCCCCACATTCAATTCCCCAAGGAAATATTCCCCCAGATGAAAAAAAAAAAAAAAAAAAAAAAAAAAAAAAAAAACAGGGATGACCCATTCAATACCCTGTAGCCAGTGAGCTGACAGCCCAAGGTAAGAAAACATTTCCTGTCATGTGTTCAAGTCAGGAACTCTATCTTTTATAATAGTCTAGGTCCATAGATTTTTAAGAATGTTAAAAAAAAAAAAAAAAAAAAAAAGAATGTTAAGAATGGGAGGTGTACATGGAGTCTTCAGTTCTTCAAAGTGCTCCACATATTTTCTTGGGGAGAGTTACTCTAGGCATCTTTGGAGAAGCAAGCGTGTGTTAGGTCCATCTTCCAAGTACTTCTCTGCTCAGTGCCACTGGTGTTAGAAGCAGAGAACAGAGCCCCAGCCAAAGTCTCAATCTATCTTTGAACACAGGAGGGAGAAGTGAACAGGAATGAAATGCACAGAAAAGAATTCCCCAGTGCCCATTCCAGTTTGGTACTGTGCAAATGGATGAATGCACAGCTCAAAGCAGAGTCAGGCACTATTTCTAGATTTTAAAATTTAATAATAAAACAACTCATCCAGGAGAAAACGAGAATTATTAAATGTCTGTAAGTGCCTCCAGGAAATTTTAGAAATTTAAGCTGCACTCTGTAATTAATACATATGGGACTTTTACTTACTTTTCAAACAAGAAAAGCACATTTAAACTGTGGATCAGAAAGAAGGGAGGAGGATTTCACCTTGAAAGATTAAAAAATACTTCTCACTATGAATGCATGAAAAGAAAAAGTGGACTCTGGCCAGAATAATTGTGGGAACAGAAAGTGATAGGGGAGGACAGAGCTGCTGGAAGTTGTGTTCAAGTGCAGCGGGTACAGGGATTCTGAGGCTTTGCAAAAGAATTGGAGAGAAATGAAACAGGATGTCAAGTATAAGAAAAACAAGGATTTAATGAGGAGCATGCCATTATTTATATATGGAATAATGCCATTAGATGTCTCTTTTCTCTTTCTTTGTCTTTTGAGCTAGGGTCTCACCATGTGGTCAGGCTGGCCTTGAACTTACTGTGTAGCCCAAGCTAACCTTGAACTCGTGGCAATTCTCCTGCCTTCTTCTCCCAAGTGCTGGAATTAAATTCCTCTTTTAAAAAGAAGTAAAGAAAATATATAATCCCCAGGAAGGACAAGGAGGGTTGGGAAAGGAGTGGGTTAGAATGTGAGCCTTTTTATAACTGTGTAACTAGAAATCAAACAAATACCAAAATATAATGAGTTCCAAAGCAAGTAAATCCATATGGTGCTCAAAGTACCGAGGGGGGGGGGGGCACAGCCTTGCGGGAGGGACACAGGACGTGGCATGGCAGCGATGTCCTTCTTGTTTTCACAAGCTCATGGGCTATGTCACGAAGTTGTTTCTATAAGGAAACGTTGAGCTGCACATCATTTTATATACGTGTTACACATGAATTAAAAATTAAATGCAATGAGATCAGGGCATACTTACATCCTAGTGTTGCAATGCATATATTCCTATACAAATACAACACATGCATATATTTAAATTTTATAGTGAAGGCTTCTCATTAATAGCATATATCCTATGTGGTAGTAAATCATCATGCTCCAGTTTTTCTTCTTTAAAATTCAAGTTTCCACACATATGGAGTGGATCCTTGAGTTATGACAGCTTTACATAGGAACAAGTTGGGCTACAACCAGACATTAAGCTTTAAATTATGAATAAAGTCCTTTTTTTCTGTACTGGGAATTGAACTCAGGACCCTGTACTTGTCAGGCAAGCGATTATTTGAGTGAGTTATCTCCCTGTCCCATGAATAAAGCCTTAAGCTATGTTGGCCACTTGTGTGGTCGTAAACAAAGACTTGCAATGCCAGAAAAATGTATTACGTATCCATGTCAGTCTGGGCCTAGATTTGTGTTTGTGAATGTTATTTCAATCAGTGCCTTACATAATCACTATGATTACTGCTATCAGAATGTCCCACCCAAAGCTAGAAAAGGACCTAAAGAAGAAAAGGAGGGTGAAGAAAGCAATCACAATTGAAAAGAAGAAATTGTACATAAATAGGAGAGTGACATTTGTGTGACCCATCTCACTAATATGCACAGCACGTTGAAATCCATCTTCTTGACAATCTTATAAGGAAAGGATTTATATAAACAAGCTAATGTTGCTAAAGGTGTCACTCAAATTAGTAAATCACAGTCAACAGTGTTAGATGAGGTCAAAAGGCTTTTCATTGGTGTGGATAAACAAAAGACAGATTATAGGGAGCTCTTTCTGGTCCTCATCTCAGTCCAGGAAGTTTATATTTGTAATTCCATGGATAAATTATTGGAATCACATCAAGTCAACTCCACTCTACCAGACTGAGTGCAGCCCACAGTGAGAATGAAGATAAAAAGACATATTTGTAGTTATGGGGATCCTAGTGGTCCTAAGTCCAGCCATGGTGATGGTTATCCAGAGAAAAGGCCTTGAACTATGGTCTAACATAGGTCTTATACATTCATGAAGAAAGGCTTGAGGATAAGTGACCACGAGAATGGTGAGAAGTAGGTGAGTACCTTCATCTGAGCTAGAGAGGAGGCCTACATTCCCCTCTGTAAGATGCAGAGAGAAAGATATACAGAAAGAGTAATGTATGTTACACAATTGAGATAGTATCTAATCTCTTGGGTTTGGTGCGTCAGCTCTGATGTGTAATCTTTCAAGCCCCAGGAAGTCACAGCCTCTATCTCAAGGCTCTATCCCAGCTGATAGTGTGGAGCATTGGCTCTCTATCCTGTCTCAGTCTCCCTCACACAGTGGAGCAATGGGTGGGAGTTCCAGGGAAACATGCCTGCTGTCTCCAAAGACCACTACCAGCACCAAGCCAATTAAAGGGATAAGAAACAGTCCTAGCCAGTACTGTACATATCAATACATGAAAAGAGGGTCAGTCTCAGTCAAAATGGTGACAAATGCTCCCCTTTCAAGGACAGTCACCCAAGTTGTGCTGCCCAGCAGATGGCAAGTTATGAACTATCTGTAATTTGTGAAGAGACTAGGTCTATAAGTGCAGATCTCATAAAGCATAATCGATCAATGAGTGATAATAGTAAAATATTTCATACTGGAAAGTGATGATTTCACAATTTTAAAGTGAGAACTAGATTTCATAGAGTAACTAGGCATGGTGAAGGAGCCAGTGCTGATAGAAAGACTATGGAAAATTATATGTGCCACTTTGAAATGATGACCCAGAGAAATGGCTTTTGCTTTCAGCAAGTTTTCAACTATAATGAAACTGACCTTTTATGGAAGAAAACGCCTAGGTGAACATACATTACCCAGGAAGAGAAGACAATATAAGGCCACAAACTTTTGAAGGATGGGCTACTTTACTACTATGTGCTAATGTAAGTGGTGACCTCAAGATAAAGCCTCTCAGGCTGGGGAGATAGCTCAGCAGACTTAGTCTCTGCCTGGCAAGTGCAAGGACTTGGTTCTGCATGCTGGGCCAGCCCTGGAACCCTGGATGTCCTGTGCCACCCAAAACCAGGTGTGGTGGCAGCGACTTATAATTCCAGCACTGGGGAAGCTGAGACATAAGGATTGCTATGAGTCCAAGCTGCATAGTGAGACCCTGTACCAAATAAATAAAATTTTTAAAAAATTGTTTAGAGAAGGTAAAGCCTCTCTTCATTGACTGCTAGTGTTCAAAAAACATAAAGCCATGAAGAACAGGCTAGGGGGCATGTTAAGGTGTATAAAAAATTATGAGTAACAAGAGTACTTTTCCTTAAGTGGAACAGGGAGGCTTTCTCTCCTATTGTTAGGAAGTAACAGTTTCTTGAGAACAAAAACTCAACATTTAAGGCCCTCCTATCATGGATAGTGCTTCTGTCATTCATGAGATTTGGAAGAGGAATTAGCTGAAGAATGCCATGGGTTTCTGTCTAGCTCCTCCCACCTAATACAACTCTTCTACTACAGCCTATGTACCAGCAGGTTATAGCTAACTGTCAGAAGGTATACACTAGGGAACTGTTCCTGAAGTTCTTCCAGATGGTCTCAGATACAGATTTAACCCTTAAAGCATTCTGGAAGGAAGAATTTGATATACTTTTCTATCTGAGTTTAACTGGGAAATTCTGGGCTGATATTTCTCTAAGGACATTGAGATGTGCCCGGAAGAAAGTGTGGCCTAAAATTACAGAGGAAAGAGACTTTGAAGGTTGTGTAGAAGAGTATGATCCTTCAACTGATGCTGTGGTTGCTAACATTGTCACTATAGCAGAGTCTATACAGATAGTGGTGACGTTGAGTGGTGGAGGAACACTCAGGAACTGTCTGTACTGGGACTTCAGGGACTTCTGGCTGAACAGCTCAGAAGAGCAGCTAAGGAGCTTTTGAATGTGTGTGTGTGTGTGTGTGTGTGTGTGTGTGTGTGTGTGTGTGTATGTGCACGCATGTGCGCAAGTGGTGTGTGTGTGTGTGTGTGTGTGTGTTGGGGGAGAGATCAAACACTAGTGCAACAAAGTCTTTCTGAAATGAAGGAAATCTTACAGAATTGGATAGAACTACAAACATTTATAGAGAAAATCCATCCAGACAGAAAGAAAAAAAAGCCTACTATTACATTCACTTGCTTAATGCTAATGTTATGTCCTGATACAGAACAATGATAAAGAAAAGGCAGAAGCAGTCAATCCTAGACCAGCTTTTAGTTTTGAAAAGATTGAGACCTAGTGAGCCAGAAGCAGGTCCTAGTGGGCTACAGATTCTTACAAGGAGAGAAAGGACACCAAAGAGTGATATTCCTGATGTCCTTATGGAAGGGGACATTCTTTCCAAACAGTAGTCTCCTTCCACTTCATCCTCCCATCCTATAAGCCAAAGATGTCAGCTTAAATGGTAAGTACAGTAAAAAAATTTTTGTTTCTAGAAAACTAGTCACATTTTTATAACATTTTGGTGAGTACTATGGAAAAATTATTGGTGTTTCTGGTAAATTATCCTCATTATACAAAACTTTTTACTTTGACAGTGTTAGTTAAAGGGTGCTTTGGGAGATTTGGAGTGTGTTATGGCTATTTCCATCAGTTTTCAGGGGAAATATGGTTTTGATTTATAACCAACTTGAGTTACAACCAGTCCTTGTGAATCAACTGAGTTCATCAATCAAGGTTCCACTGTAATTTGTTTAAAATGAATTGTATATCCAAGTTTTCAGGAAAAAAATGAAATCGTATAACTGTATATGACTTTTAAGTAAAGACCAGACAAACAGCCACATATAATTTTATATTGCTGATTTTGAGTACAACAGAAAGAAAGACTTTTTGTCTTTTAAAAATAGATAATCCAGTTGAGAATAGAAAGTTAGCACTTATAAGTAGCACAAAAATGTTACATTATTCAGTATTATTACCTATGCAAGTGCTAATTACAGTAAAATAGAATGACCATATTATATCTTTATTTTTAATTAAATAACTGATTAATAATTTTTTGGTCCCTCTGGGACAGGGTCTTACTATGCAGCTCAGATTGGTCTTCAGCTCTCTTTGTAGCCCAAACTGGTCTCAAACTTGTAATGATCCTTCTTCTGATTCAGTCTCCTGAGTTCTGGGATTACAGGATTGTGTCAACATACCCAGCTCATATTATATCTGAAATTCAGTATGATTTTGATTTTCTTTCTCTAACAAAAATGTTTTAAAATATTGAAAATAGAATCACTATGTTGATTAGTTATTTCCATTATAAACTTGAGGCTCTTCATTTAAAAATTATCTAATCTAGCTAAAGGTAAATGGAATTTGATTAGAAATTATATATCACAGTTTTAAAGAAATAATGTATAACAATTAAGTAAATCTGCAGTTCACGCAGGTTACAACATTAGAGAGTGCATAAAGAGGAAGGTGAATGCTAATGGCACTGTGACTCAATTACAGTCTTAATGAGTGGAAGGAAATTGGTCAAGAGCAGGTGCCAAAAGCAATGCTGGATGTAAATATAGGCTGCTGCTTCCCTTTTTTATTTTTAAGAGAGGGGGAAAAATAAAAAGGATTTTGGTGGACCCTTATCATTCTGAAATTCTTAACTTCACACTTGACCTACAGAATGGTGTTGTGCATTAAAAGAAATATTTTCCCCCTCTCAAGTTCTGCTGCCCTAAATGTCTATTTAGGTCATGACTTGTACATAGCAAAGAGGAAAAATCACCCCCCTTTTGATCTTGTGGTTAAAAATATCTAGTACTTTGGTATTTGAAATATTCTTTTCACCTAAATACTATAACCTTGGCATAGCTGAATCTGTACTTAATATAAACACGTCTTCTGGGGAGGACTCCACAGAACAGCTGGCCCACAGCAGTGCTGGGGCTGGCACCGCAAAGGAGCAAGTTTCCCGTCATCATGCTACGTTACATAAGAAAATTTCCTTCTCTTTCAGCCGATTTTCCGTGTTTGCTGTTCGGGGGTAAACAGTAAGATACTCTACTTCGGCTGCTGTAATATGATTCTCAGCAGCCTATTTTGGGGAGTTGTATTTAATCTCTTATTACATGATGAATGTGACCGTTTTCTCCTTATCACTTATCTCAGATTTAATTAGCAACTGGTGCGATTATTCATTTTGGTTGTGATGTCAGTCTATTTTGAATCATGATCGCAGCCTTGCAGACGGAGAAGCCAACAAAATTGCTTCTGATTGGACAAGACGAGGAGTGTCTCTGTGGGCTGGTGAGCTTTTAAAATTTGGTCTCAAGGCCATATAAATTACTATTCATAAAGCATGTATAAGTGGTCCTGCACTTTAATTGGAAATTATAATAACATCAATCATAGATAGCAAATAGTATAAGGTTCCACAACAAATGAATTGCATTGTTCCATAAAACCTCACTTGAAAATTTAATGAGCATTTTTATCTTGGAAGATGGAAAGAGATATCCCAAAAAAGATTTGGAAAGAATAATTCTTTACTCAATTTATTCATATTGTTTACATTCTATGCTTCTATTTCAACCATAAAATTACAGAAGGACAGTGATGGAGGGTACATCCTCTCACCTCCAAAACATGATTGGTCTGTGAAGGACTCCCAGATCTCCCCAACTTAGAGGCATGTTAAATGGGAGACTTTAGGAATAGTGTTTTTATTTACCAAAACTGATAAAATATGTTTCTGAGATGTTGCAATACAGCAGAGCTCTGCCTCTTAATCAGTTTTCAAAGTAATGCTCTGGAACTTACCCTATTTTCTTATTCCTTCTTGCTTCATTTTTTCTCAGCATTAATAATAAAAATAATACATGCCATGCCGGGCCCATCCCTGGGGCGCACTGAGCTGATACCCATTCTGAGCCTGGTGGCACATGCCTGTAAATCCAGCCCTGGGCAAGCTGAAAACAATGTCAGCACTGGGGAGGCTGAAAACAGGAGGATCATTATGAGTCCGAGCTGTGTAATGAGACCCTGCACCAAATAATAAAAAAATTTAGAATTATAAAAATAACTTGAAAAATAATTTAGTTCTCTTTATTTCTTCAAACTAACCAAAAGTGAGAGTTTCTGATAAAGTATAGTTTCAGGACCCTGGAGGAGGAAAAGATCAGAATAAGTAAATAAAATTTAAGTCAGGGATTGACACATTCGGTGTGCTAAAGAGCATTAAAATATTGAAGAAAATATATTCTAACATTTGAGAAAATGACAAGGAACACTTTATTCAGGATTATTGCAATAGGTTTGAAGACTGGTAAAAGAGGAGAAGATTTGGTTTTACTTCAAACAAAGCAGAGACAGCTGGAGATTATAATCCACAAGCGAGTGAGTCAGTGGGTAGGAGGTTGCTAAGGGAAAGCATCAAGAGCTGGGTTCTTGCTGACCGACTTAACAGCGTTCATACTGAAAGCAGGCCAGAGGTGAGCAACACAAGAGATACAAAAGGTGGGGGGTTTCTCTAATGTGAGTTAGCAGGATTCTCTAACTGACTTTTGTAGGCTTAGCAAGGTGAGAGGCTGAGGTCCTGGGCTGGGCTAGGAAGCAGCCTCTGTAAAGTTTGGTCAAGAAGAAAATTTTGGGCATTAGCAATTAGTAGATGTTATTAATGGTACCCCACTTTGACTTTATGATTTGTGGGTTTGCTTAGTTATTTCCGCATAATCAAATACCAGCTTTATTTTCTCTCTTGTTTTTGGTGCTTCAGAATTTTATTCCTCATTTTAATATTCACTGTGGCAGACTTCTGTGACGAGTAACCGATGCATCTCAGGGAGTTGGTTATAATGGAATCTTGCCTTCATCTCCAAAAGCTATTTTTGTATCAATAACTTGAAAGCCAGTTTTCAAAATGGGTTCAAGCTGCAGTCACTCACACAGTAGGAAAGTATATCCTTTACGGCTGGGGATGTGGCTCAGTGGCAGAGTCCTTGCTTGGCATGCACAAGACCCAAGTTCACTCTTCAGTCCGCACGTCCGCACGCGCGTGCATACGCACGCGCGCATACACACACACACACACACTATACCCTCTTACTCTAAAAGATATTGCTTTGTAGAAAAATGTTATCTTAGGAAAGAAATTACATAGAAAAAAGAAATGATATGTTAAGAAACTCAGGAAGACTCGGAAAGTGTCCAAAGTTGATCATGTGAGTGTTGTGTGACTTTTATCTTGATACTTTCACGAAGTTGATTTGCCATGTTATGTTAGCTTAGAAAAGTTATTGACATTAGTTCTCAATCTTTAAGATTATGGTCATGATATAATCAGACTCATTTTAATGTAAATATGGAAGAAGAACATCGGTCTCAAAGAATAGTCCTTAAGGAAGGTAGACCCCTATTTTGTGCAATGATGGGAATAATCTGTGTCCCAGAGCGGACTGGTGGGGCAGGCAGGCTCTGGCCGTGCAGTGAACAGTGAATGGAGGAGACAGGCATGTGGAGGAGACCTCTCGGCCACAGAGGAAGGAGCTGGAATGGCGAACTTATCTGCCTGGCTGACAAAACTTTGCTTCTACTTAAATTTGAAAGAATACATACTTTAAAATTTAAAAACATTTACTGGATGGTTACACCCCTTGTGACAAAAGTGATTGATTCCCAATCAAATTTCATGCATGCTGCTCAGTACATAGAAGGTCCTCAGCAAGAATTTATGGAATTAAGTAAGTTTGAATATGCATAATTACAAGTCAACTGATAAATGTTAACACTAAATTAATGAATATAAGGATGTTGGGTTTTTTAAATGGTCTTTTGGGAATATTTTCCCTGTCTCTTTGCTTTTTTTGTGTTTGCAGATTTTGGTTGTCTATCAGCAAATATTTACAAGGGTGACTAGCAGGTGCCAGGTGCTATTCTAAACCCTAGGGATGTAACAATGAGCAAACTAAGAACAACTATGCCTTCATGGGTCTTTAGTTAAAGTGGTGGGAACAAACTACGTCATGTATTATATGTACATCAAACGTTAATAGATCATTGAACAAAAGTTAAAAAGCAAAAGGAGTTCTCGGAGGGGTGTGTTTTGATTTTAAACAGAGAGCTGTGGGTGGGGAAGTGAGCCCCAGAACCCCAGATAGAGCAGGAAGACTCTGTCAGCACCATATTTGTGTGCTCAGATGGCAGAGTTGCCATGAACTGGAGTGACTGGCAGAGAGGGAGGACCTTCCAATAAAGGGCAGTATGGAACCCTAGCCCTTAGGGCAGTTAGGGCAATATAAAGATCTGGCCTTCTAACTTAAGATGGTTGTGGCTACTTGTGTCTCATGCATGATTTTTAAGTCTGACAACAGATACATGATATAAAGCTGACCACTCAACCATTTAAATGTACGGTGCATCCCTGCTGGGTCCACTCACATTATTTTGCAACGACCCACACCATCCACCTCCAAAACTTTGTTATCTTCTCCAGCTGAAACTCTGTATTCTTCATGCTGTGACTCCACCTTCTCTCCTTCTCCTGCCCCTAGCAACCACCATTCTCCTTTCTGTATCCACATCTCTGTGTATTCCAGCTCCCTGGCCTCAGTGGAGCTGTAGTGCTTGTATCTCGTACTGGCTTATTCCCCTTAACACAATGTCTTCAAAGGTTATTCATGTTAGAGCATGTGTCAGGATTTCATTTCTTCTCATTACATAATATTCCATTTTTTTTATATATTCCATGCTGTTTATTCACCCATTCATCCATTATTTCCACATTGTCCCTACTGCAAATATAAAAACTGATCATGGATGTGAAAATACTTTTTTGAAACCCTACGATCAACTGTTTTGAGTATGTGCTCAGAAGTGGAATCATTTGAGGTTTTTGAGCAGACAAGAAAATTAGGGGTTGATCATATCAGGCTGGCTGCTGTGAGAAAAACGATTAGTAACATGATGAGGAGGACGAGAAGCTTCCTGCACACGTATGCCTGTGCATATGTACATAAGCCGTGGACTAGGAGTCTCTTGGGTGTTCTGAGTCTTTAGACGTAGAAAGAACATTGTGTGCAAGTGCAACCCAGCTGAAGCAATGGTAGCACAGTCGGGTTTGAATATTATGAATCTTACATTAGCTTGGCTAAATTTTAATAAATGGCTTTGGAGCTGCTATCTAAATGCTTACCTTCAATGGCAACTTTCATGTTTAGTATAGCAGAGTCACTGGATACTCAGCTGTGAAAATCCTCAGGGTACAGACCACTGGCTTGGTAGCTGTTTCCTGTTGTTCACCATGCACACTAATGGTCTACAGTTTTTAATTGTGAAAAAATGACAGTGTGATGTTCAGAGAAAGTGAAAAAAGTAGGCTGTCATTTACTGAGAACTTACCACATGCCAGACAGGGTGCCTAGTGACTGGCAGGTCTTATTTTGTCTTGGCCAAAGCCTCACGTAGCCACATAATGATTTTATAGATATCTTGGGTATCTGAGAAATTAAATAACTTTTCTAAGATCACATAGCTAAATAATGAAGGGTATCTGTGAGACTAACTAGTTTGTACTTGTCAGACTTGAAATCCTACTCAATTAAAAAAAGCAGCCACAATGCAGATGGGAACACAGAGTTGAGCAGTACCTATGTCCACTCATGTCAGAATAACTGCAAGTTGGAGATCTTCTCTACTCAAGCACCTACCAGGTGCAGCATTGACTTGTAGGAGATCAGAACCTCTCTAAAAGATCTTTCTCTCTGGATGCTCAATGTTGCCCCAATTCATGCCATGAAATTATCAGGGGATGACAGGTGAGACTACCACGCCTTTCCTGTGTGAAAGGCTAGTGTGACATATGAAACAGGAGACCAATCCTGTTCCTTCCCCAAAATCCATCCAGACTCTCTCTAGGGTGTGAAACAATCAGGTATCCCAGGTAACTAACATTTCCTGGGCTAAGGTACTGTGATAATTTCCATCACTGGCTAGCACAGGCCTCAGGCTGCTGAGCTGTTTTGAGCCTATTGAGTTAATAACATCTAGCTGTTATTACGTACTAATGTGCAACAAAAAAATGACAACAACAGACCCAAATGTAGAAAATGCAAGTGATCACACAGTGGGCTATGGCTAGGTCTACATGAAGGCAAACAAGAACATATGTCCAGCTGTATATGGAGAAGAGAGATATAAATTGAAATATTCAATAAAAATGGGGTCTTGGTCCTTATCCTTAGTTCTTGATTCCTGTTTGCTGAGTTCTTTCCTTTGGTGTTCAAATCACCCACCTCATGGCAATGTGTCTTGCTCTCTTCCAACGCTTATTGTACCATCTCAGCTCTTTTTCTTCTAATTAAACTCCCTAATGCAAAAGGTAAGATTCACTGTCTTGATAGCCTAACCCACCTTATTCCTTTTTGAAGATGGCTTTGGCTTTAGTGTCTCTCAAAGGACTTCTGTCATAGACATCTGAAACCTCAGATTAACTTATGGAGCAAGGGCTGTTTTCTTCTCCAGCCTGATCATTTTGAACATGACATCATCAGTTACTCTATTTAAAATCACTCTCTGATGGCTTGGTTTCAATTATCCTCACTCCTATCCCTTTTTGCTTTTTTTCTTAATTTTTTTGTGCTGAAGATGGCACATGAGATTTTTCGCAGAGCTACTTTTCCACTCTTTTTGAAATTGCTTATTTTAAGACAGGATCTGGCTAAGTTGCCCAAACCGAACTTGAACCTGTGCTCCTCCTGCTCCAGTTTCTTAAGTAGCTGGGATTATATGCATGTGCTACTGTACCAGGCTTTCTCTAATTTTTTTTTTTAATTTCTGAGGAGTTTTATTTTGTTTTGGAAACAGGGTCTTGCTATATAGTTCAAACTGGCCTTGAACTCGTTCTGTCAGACTCAAGATCCTTATGCCTCAGCCTCCCAAGTACTGTGATTTCAGGCAGGCATCACCATGTGCAGCACTCGAGTATTTTTAGTACAAAGGAAAAAATATGAGGAAAAAAAAAATTCAACTGCGAGGCATGGTGAAAAATGCCTGTAATCTGTCTGAGCACTTGGAGGCTGAGGGAGGCAGAGTGCAAGGACAACCTGGAGTAGCTATACATTTTTTTTAAAAAGTTTTTAATTACTTTTAATAAAAAATATCAATATGATAGTTTCACAACACATTAGTAAGTACATTCACAATAATTGACACATTGCATATTGTCCTCATAATAGTAATACAGAGCACAGGGTGTGGGCATGCTATATTTTTTAATTGATATTGGTAAGGAAAGAAAAAAAAGAAAGAAAATTCATCTCTTTGAACTGAAAGGAAGTAGATGTATACATTGTCCCAATGTTCTATAATTGCAGTGGGTTACTGGTGCAACTGGCAATGTTGGAGGTTGTTGGTTTAAGCCTCTTACAGCTCATCATACTAATCTAGTTCTGTGTTTTATGCCTCGTAATTAAGCTTTTCCACTGGGTGATCAAGGGCAAGTTAAAGCAAAACCTGTATAACATAACTTTCATCTTTTGTATTTTCCAAGGTGAAATCCCTTCAGGATTAACTTTGGAACCATGTACAGTGCTTTGTAGAATTGTTGTCAGTGTCAGTCTTCGGGATGAGTTATGGCCGTTGCTTGACCAGTTTGCTTTCTGTGAAAGCTTGAGAGAATGTTTTTCTCTGGGTGACTCTCCTTAGATACACTATAGTTAATTTATTCCTTTCGTCTGAGGTCCCATAATCTTCTTGACCAGAAAATTTGGGACACCTCTGAGTTGTAGGATATTACAACACAGGTTCTCTTATGTCTGCATAAAAATACGTAACTGCTTTTATCACATTCTATAGAGAGTTATTAGAATATCAATGATTATCGGAAAATATCAATTTCAAGCTAAGTCAAAGACATTTGACGTTCAGAAAGCCAGTGATGTTAAGCTCAATTACCTGTTATAGAGTAATAGTATCATGAAGCTTCTTTGCTGGAGGGTTGAAAATGTAAGTTAACAGACCAAAAATTGGAGAAAAAGAAGGGCTATGATGATAGCCAATATTCTGGCCCTGGCCCTTCAAGGTCAATAAGCATTCTCTAAATATGCTATGGACCTCTTTTAGCTTGCTTTGGTTCACATTTTCATTTTTTCATTCACTTCTTTTTAAAAAATATTTGATTAGTTAGATACTTATTTGACACAGAGTCTTGCTTTCCAGACAAGTACTTATGCTACTGAGCTATCTCCCCAGCCCTGGCACAGAGTCTTGCTATGCAGCTCAGGGTCATAGTAATCCTCCTATCTCAGCCTCTCCAGCTTCAGTACCACAGGTGTGCCTGGGGGCTCCAGGGCTGGCACAGCCTGCAGTACCAGGGATCAAACTTTGTGCTTTCCAGGCAGGTACTTAGACTGATGAGCTAAGTCCCTCACTCATTTCTTAAAAGCAAATATTTCCCAAGTTTCAGCTCTCAACTCTCTCCTTTGTTCTCTTTGTATAGTCTCTTAAGTCTTGTTATTAATTTTGAACACTTAAACACCAAAGTATCTTTTTTATTATCTGAAGAGAATACAAAATAGTAACGATGGTTGATACATTGCATAATGTTGTCTTCAAATTAGTTGTTCAGGCTCTAGACAAAAGCATATAAAATTGGTTTTAAAAAGTTATAAGTAATTTAAAAAGACAAGAAAAATGAATTCAAGCGTCAACCACTCTCCTCTGAAGATTAGGAAAAGTCATCAATACAATTAGCCTAGCCATCCTGCATACCTCTTTCCTCCCCCTCCCTCTCTTGTCCTTTTCCTTATGCCAGTTTTTGCTCCCCTTTAAGCAGATGCTTTCCCTTGCACAACATCTTTTGTATCTTTCAAATTTTACTTACCGTTTCTAGCTGTTACACTAGCAAGACAACATGATGTTTGCATATGCAGGCTTGATTTATTTCACTTATGAATATGGTCTCTAGTTGTATCCATTTACCTATAAAAGCCTCAATTATATCTTTTTATAGCTATATTATACTACACTGTGTACAAATGCCACATCTTTTTTATCCACTACTCAGTAGACATCTGGGTTGTTCTTAGGATTTAACAATGACAAGTTGCACTGCTATGAACATGGATGCACATATATTGCTGTGATATGAGGTTTTCAGTTGATTTGGAAAAATACCAAGGAGGGGACTAGCTGGGTTAAATGGGACTTCTAATCTTAGCTTTTGAAGGTATCTCTATATTGGCTTTCACAGTGGTTGTACCAGTATGCTCTTCCACCAGCAGTGGGGAAGTGTTCCTTTTTCTCCACAATCATTAGGGTGTTCTATTTTAAATATATTTGTATTAATTCTAATGTGAAAAGAATAGCAATAAGACAGTTACACTACAGATTAGAAGGTCACATATAACAATTAGTGAATTGAAAATTATTGTCGTAATCATAGTTGTTCAGAGTATCATATGCAGACATGGTTTCTTATCTAAACATCATTAGTACAGATCTTTCTTTTCATTGCACAAAGAGAAAGTAGCTGTATATATAGTCCAATAGTCTATAACAGTAGTGGATTATCAGCTCATATGGCATGATTGGAAGCTGTTGACTTGAGCCTTTTACAGCTCAGCATATTGATATGACTTTACTTTTTATACCTTATAGTTAGACTTTTCTGTGGGATGGTTAAGACCAAGAAAAAGCAAGACATATATTACAAAAAATGTAACTTTTGTATCTGACAAAGTCAATCATGTCCCCTAAGGATTTATCCTGAAATCATGTACACTGGTTTGCAGAACTTTTGTCAGTGTCAGCCATCTGGATGAATCAGCAATTTGCTCTCTGTGAAAGATTGAGAGAATGTTTTCTCTCTAGGTGATACTCATTAGGCACACTATACATCATCATCATTTAGCACTTTCCTCTGTGGCTCCATAATTCCTTCAACAGGAAATCTGGGACTCCATTGAGTTATAGGCTGTTACACTATAAGTTCTTTATGTCTTGTGTCCTCACTGACCTTGAAGGGCTTGAACCAAAATACTGACTATTATCATATCCCTTCTTTTTCTCTAATTATTTGGTCTGCCCACTTAAGTTGTTAATTCTCCAGAAGAGAAGCTTAATGATATTATTCCTTATAACAGGCATTTGAGCTTAACATCACTATCTTTCTGAATATCAAACACCTTAGACATAACATGAAACAGATATTTTCCATCAATTGATGTTATTCTAAACTTTAAGTCCCTAAAGAATATGGAAAAAATTATGAATTGTTACATAGACATAGAGGAACTTAACCATTTCCAAAATTGTGGCAGTATACTTCTATGGCATTTTTTTTTCCTTGTCTCATATCCTCTTACGTTTTTTATTTCTTTCTTATTTTTATTTTTTAAATAAACATTTATGTGTGTGAGAGCGTATAGCAATAATTATTATGACATTAGAAGCAGTGCATAATTAGAAGACCAGAATGACAGGTATTCCAAGCATGGTTTTAGTATTACACATTGCTATCCTCAATGTATTTGCTTAGTTCACAGATATCAGGACATATAATTAGTCAGGGTGCAAATTCTACCAGTTACCTGCTAGTTTCAAAAACCTGTTGGTGGGGCTGGGGAGATAGCTCCGAGGTGTAAGGTCGTGAGTTCGAACCCTGGTCCCACAAAAAAAAAAAAAAAAAAAACCTGTTGAAAATGTCATGAGTTCAAACTCCAGTCCCACCAAAAAAAAAAAAGCAAAAACCTGTTGGAGATTTTTAGGACCAGTGTCTTAAATATCTTGTATATAAATGCATGGTATTCCCCCTGTTCTGTTTCCTAACTTTCCTCCTAGCTCTTAGTTATTTAATCCTTAAATTCTCACTTTCTACTTAATGATGTTATGCTTTTCCATTTTTATTTCTTTTGAATACTTATATTAGGAAGACTATACAATATTTACACATGTAGGCCTGGTTCATTTCACGTATGAGTATATGTTAAAGGTACATTCACTTATATATGAAGGATTTAAGTTTATTGTTCTTCATAGCTGAGTAATACTCCCTTATATAAAAACACCACATGTTTTTCATCCACTCTTCAGGTGACCGGCATTTTGGTTGTGCCCAAGAATTAACTATCACTAACTGGGCTTGTATAAACATAGGTGCACAAATGGTACCGTGATATGATATTTTCAGTTCTTTTGGGAAAATTTCCATTAGGGGGATAGAGTCCTAGTTTTTTAAGGAGTCTCCACACTGATTTCCATAATGGTTGCACCAGTCTGTATTCCCACCAGCAGTGGAGAAGTGTTCCTTTTTCCCTACAGCCTCTCCAACATTTGTTGTTGGTTGATTTCTTTATGATAGCCATTTTTTTCTGGGGTGAGATGGTATCTAAGTGTTGTTTTAATTTGCATTTTATGAATGGCTAGCAATGTGGAGCATTTTGTCATATATTTATTAGCTTCTAGTATTTCTTCCTCTGAGAAATATGTGTTCTCAGATGGCCATTTCTGGATTGGGACTTTGAATTTTGGAGCTCTAATGTTTTTTAGTTCCTTATCAATTCTAGATAGACTTTTGTCTAAGTACTTCTTAGTTAAGATGTTTTTTAAATTTGTGAGTTGTCTTTTCACTTTGTAATTTATTTTGCCATGTAAAAGCTTCTTTAAAAGAGGAGGTTCAAGTTGTTAATTCTTTCAAATATTACACATGCAATTTGATTTTTGTCCATGAACTGTTTGCTTACCCTTATGTCTTCAAGATTTCCTCCTACTTTCTTTTCCAGGAGATTTATTGTTTCTGTTTTAATATTTAGACCTTTAATCCATTTTGATGTTAATTTAGTGCATGGCAATAGACCTGGGTCAAGTTTTACTTTCCAGCATGTAGAGATCCAATTTTTCCTGCACCATTTGTTAAAGAGGTTGTCTTTTTTCCAGTAAATGTATTTGGCCCCTTGGTCAAAGATAAGGTGGCTTAGTGTGTTTGTAGTTACTTGTGCATCTTCTAATTTATTACATTGTTATTCTGGTCTAATTTTTTTGCCAATACCATGCTGATTTTATCACAATAGCTTTGTAGTATAGTTTTAATCCAGGATTTGTAATGCCTCCTGCCTTGTCCTTGTTGCCCAGGATTGCCATTGCTACTTTAGATCTTTTCTGGTTCCAAATAAATTTTAGGAATGATTTCTCCAGCTCTGTGAGGTAGGTTGGTGGTATTTTGATTGAGTTTGCATTAAATCTGTACAGCAATTTTCAAAGTGTGACCATCTTCATAATGTTTGTTCTTCCTATCCAGGAGCAGCAAGTATCTTTCCATCTTCTAAAATCCTTTAGGATCTCTTTTTTCAGAGTACTGTAGTTTTCATTAAACAGATCTTTTGCTTCTTCAGTTAGATTAATTCATAAATATTTCATTTTATGTGGTGTTATTGTAAAAGGTATTGTTTCTCTAATTTCTCTCAGTGTGTCTGTTATTTGTATAGAGGAATGCTATTGACTTTTGGATGTTGACTTTGTACCCTGCTATTCTACTGAATTTGTATCTTAATCCAAGGAGCTTACTCATGGAGTGTTTTGGGGCCTCCAAGTAGAGTCTCATGTCATCTGCAAATAATGATAGTTTAACTTCTTCTTTTCCTACTCTTATTCCTTTCATTTCTTTTCTAATGGCTCTAGCTAATGATTCCAGAACTGTATTGAATAGGAGTGGTGATAGAGGACATCCTTGTCTTGTACTAGATCTGAGAATAAAAGACTTAGGTTTTTTCCCATTTAGATTATGTTAGCTGTTGGGGTGTCATAGAGGGCTTTTATCAGATTGAGGTAGAGACCCTCTATTCCAATTTTCTGTAGGACTTTGAACATAAATGAATAGTGGACTTTGTCAAAAAAATTTTCTCCATCAGTTGAGATGATCATGTAGTTTTGGGATTTGGCTCTATTGATGTAGTGTGTTACATTTATAGATTTGCATATACTGAACCATCCTTGCACCCATGGGATGAGTCCTACTTGGTCATGGTGTATAATCTACTTAATGATTTGTTGCATTCTACTAGTGAGGATTTTATTGAGGATTTTTTCATCTATGTTCAGGAGAGAGATTGGCCTGTAGTTCTCTTTTTTAGTGGCATCTTTCTCTGGTTTGGATATTAGTGTAATACTTGCCCCAAGGAATGATTTTGGGAAGATTGCTTCCTTTGCAATTTCATTGAAAAGTTTGGGGAGGATTGGATGTATATGTTCTACAAATTTCTTGGAGAATTCAGTATTGAATACATCAGGACCAGGACTTTGCTTGGTTAGCAGGCTTTTTATTACATTTTGTATTTCATTGGCTGTTATTGGGTTATTGAGAGTTATTATGTCTTCTTGATTCAGTTTTGATAAATTGCACCTTGCTAGGAGTCTGTCAATATCATCTGTATCTTCAATTCTATGAGAGTAAAGATTGTCAAAGGAGCTATTAATGATCTTCTGAATCTCCACTGAGTCTGTGATAATTTCACCCTTGTCATTCCTTATTATTTGAATTTGAGTTTTTCTTTCCCATTCTTGATGAGGTTAGCTAGGGTCTTATCAACTTTATTTAATTTTTCAAACTACCAGCTTTTGGATGTGTTAATTCTTTCTATTATTTTCTTCATCTCAAATGAATTAATTTCTGCTCTAGTCTTTATAATTTCTCCCATCTTTGGACTTTGGATTTGTTTTTCTCTTCCTTTTCTAGACAATCGAGGTACAGCATTCGAGTATTTATTTGTTCTGTTTTCTTAATGTATGAGTTCAGAGCTATAAATTTCCCTCTAACAACTGTTTTCATTGCATCCCATAAATTCCGCTAAGTTGTATTATAATTTGCATTAAGTTGTAGATATTGTTTAATTTGTTGTTTGATTTTATCTGTAACCCATTAGTTTTTGAGGAGGTTGCTGTTTAGTTTTTATGAGTTCATGGAGTTTTGTGGGGTTTTTTTTGTTGTTGTTTTGTTTTTTTTGTAATTTATTTCCAGTTTCTTTGCACTGTGGTCAAATAATGCACATGGGATAATTTCTGCTTTCTTGCATGTACTGAAGCATTACCTATGGACTACTATGTGGTCTACTTTAGAAAATGTCTCATGTGCAGCTGAAAAGAATGTGTATTCAGAAGTGTGTGGTTGGAACACTCTGTATATGTCCACTAAGTTCACTTGTTCCAAGTTTTCATTCAGATCTGCTACTTCTTTGCTATTGTTTGTCTGCTTGACCTATCTTTTTCAGATAAAGGAGTCTTAAGGTCTCCTGTGGTATTGGATATTAGATTTTTTACATCCATTAAGATTTGTCTTATATATCTTGGTGCTTCTGTGTTCGGTGACAAATATTTATGAGTGTTACCTCTTTGTCTTGAATGTTTCCCCTAACCAGTATGTACTGGCCTTCTTTATCTAGTTTGATCATTTGGTTTAAACTTGAGACTCTCTGCAAATGGGATTGCTACTCCTTCTTTACTTCTGAGGTGCTTGGGCATGTCATATTTTTCTCCATCCTTTGACTTAAACCTATGAATTTCTTCATGAGTTAAGTGTGTCTCGTGTATACAGTATGTTCTTGGGCTTTGCTTCCTAATTCCCTGGGCCAGCCTATTTCTTTTAATTGGTGAATTGAGACCATTTACATTGATGGGTATAATGTAGATGTATTGGCTTATGCTTACCATGTTATTTACCCGCTGTTGTTTGCCACTTTATCTCCTGTTTTTAATTGTTTGCCCTGTTGAGTGGATTTTTTTCCATTTTCATTTGTGGAGTTCAGGTCATTTTGGTTCCTCTCTAGAATATCTTTTCTTTTAGTGGACTGTGTAAGGTTGGCTTTGTCATCATGAAATTCCTTAGCTGTTCTTTGCCATGGAAGTATTTTACTTCTCCATCAAACTTGAAACAGAATTTTGCAGGGTATAGTAGTCTGGGCTGGAGTTTGTTTTCATGTAGGACTTGAAGCACTCTGCTCCATGCTCTTCTTGACTTTATGTTTTATAAAGAGATATCTGCCATTTTTTCTGATGGATTTTCCTTTAAATGTGATCTATTTCTTTTCTCTAGTGGTTTTAGTATATTATTCTTGTGCTGGATTTCTGGGATATTGATTATTATATGTCTGGGTGTATTTTTAATTAGTTTATATTATTTGCAGTTCTGTGTGCTTCAGTTACTGAATGCCAGATTGTTTCCCATATTTGGGAAGGTTTCTGCTATTACCTCTGCCCATATTCTTTTTGTATCATTTGTATTGACTTCTGCCTTATTTTTGCCTATTATCTCATGTTGTTCATCTCTACCTCATCTTGTAGATGTTGAATTATATTTTTCTTGCATCCTAGTTGTTTTTAAGAGATTCTTTCTTATCTTTGCACCAGCTGCAACAGTGTCTTCAAGATCTGAAACTCTATCTTCACTTTCATTTAAATGATTTTGCCAGCTTTTGATTGATTTTAAGTTTCTGTGTATCTCTTTGAGTCTGTTTCATGTGATCTGTTTCTTTCCTATATTGCTTATTGAAGGAATTCATCATTTTTCTAATCTCCTTTAATTTTTTATCAGTGTCTTCTTTGGAAGTAGTTATTAATCCTTTCATTATAGTTATCTTTTTTGCTTCAGAAATTATTTCTGATCTGATTTCCTCTCTATCTTTCTGCAATTGTCTCTTTAATGCAGACACTATTAATTCAAACATTTCTTTTTTGCTTCAGAGATTATTTCTGATTGATTTTCTCTATACCTTTCTGCAATTGTTTCTTCACATCAGACACTATTTATTCAGAGCTTTCTGCTGCGCATTTACCATTTTCTTCTATGCTAATGTCTCCTGCATGTTTTCTGGGTGTGTTCAGGGCCTGAGATTGCATTTTGGTTCTTTTCTTTGTGGTTTTGTATAACACTGTCCTCTGACCTTTGGTGTAGAGCTTGGTACAATTATATCTCTACTATAATTCTTACCCAAAAGAGATTATATGGTTAAGGTAGTTATAGCTTTGTATTTATAGAAATACAGTTAAGAACTCTATTAAATGGGTAGTCATATTTAGCAGCTGACCAAGTTTTACAACTAACAAATTTGTATTTTACACAGAAGAGCAAACCTTATGTCTGTGTTGCTAAGTAAATATTAAATTTTGAATTTGTATTTAATTTAGTTCACCTAAGTTCTATCTGATTACCTTCCCTTAACATACCTAGGGTCTGCCACACAGGCTAGTTTACCCAGTTGCCTATTGCCCCCTCTGTAGATCAAAAGAAAAAGAGAGAAGACACTCCCATGGATCTGGGTCCAGCAAAGTATCTCAACTTACCAGGTCCAGATCTACCAAGTTTGAGCTCATCCAGATGTGCCCAGCTTGGCTCCAGCTGCTGTTTTTAGGTTTTTTCCTGATTCAGCCTATTGGAGTGAACCCCATATACAAGGGGTATGGGCTGCGTCCAGAGGAGGTGGAGGTCATTCTGGTAGGTGGCTTGGAGCAGGAAGTCTCTCCCGTGCACCAGGACCTGGGACAGATGGGTCCGGAGGAGGTGGAGGTCCCTCTCCAGTATTTGTTATTGGCTGACTTCTTGATGATGGCCATTCTTTCTAGGGGTTAGATGGCATCTCAGTGCTATTTTAATTTGCATTTCTCGAATGACCAATGCTGTTGAACATTTTTTTCATATATTTATTTGTTACTTGTATCTCTTCATCTGAGAAGTATATATTCATCTCAGATGCCCATTTTGGGACTGGGTTTTCAAACTTTAAGGGCCTGATTTTTTTTTTATTCTTTATACATTCTAGATAGAAGTCCTTCGTCTAAGAGACAGTCAGCTATAATTTTTAGAACCAAATTATCTTTGACTTTGTGCCTGAATTGCACTCCTGCATGTTCAATGATCTCCTTAGTATTTGAATTATTCATTCAGATCAACTTGCTGCTAAGTAACTTAGGAAAGTCATAACCTCTGAGACTCCCTCTCTGCCTTTTTGAGATGAAAGGGAATGGGTAATCATTTTTATCTCACACACATATTACCAGCCAAGGTTCCTGGCTGAAGAAGAGATAGCCCTAGTACCTTGAACAAAAAATAAGTGTATCAGACTGTCTGAAAACTTTGGAATTGCGGGTAATACTAGTAGGCAAACCTAAGATGTGGAAAAGGACCTTTCTATGAGATATCAAAGCTGGATTATTGAAAAGCTTGGCTAAAGGGAAATTTTAGCTTTGCTAACAGGCTATCCCTGTAGTTACTACTGCTAGGTCAGTGGGTATGACTGCTATCCTTGTTGCCTCCACCATTACACCTGTGTCCCAGATATGGTACATTCTCTCCACATGGCCATCGCTATTGTTGTGATTTCTGTCACATGAAAACTACAGTCTCTAGCTGAACCATTGCCCTGGCCTCTCCTAGGTCATGGTCCTGGACCCTAAGAAAAAGGAGAAAAAGACCTAGCCAGCTCCAAGAAATAAAAAGGTAATTCACCCAACAGAGAGGAGGATTGGATGTTAAAGAGCAAAAACCACACCCCAGCAAGAATGTTTACCACAGATGTCACATAGGGACCTGAAGCTTAAGACAATTAAAACAAAAAGATAAGTTATCCACGTAACTTTTGCCTAAAGCATTGTCTCAAGTACCAAGGATATGTAATTTCACTTCCCAAAGCTTAATTTCAGTAGATGTTCAACTTTATTCAGTAACTGTATTGGTCCAATAGTTAATGTTTCTTCTATACCAGCAGATAGGTTTTGCTAAGATCTGATTAATGCATGAATGATTTGAAGCCAAAGTCAACACAAAGCAAATCTTAAGGCCCAACTTGCTAGGTCCAGGATAAAACAAGCTTGATTTGAAATCTTGCTCTTCTGTATAATTTCCATGACAGTTATTTTTTCCCTTATAATTTTTAGTGATCTTTGACACAAAGTAATGCTTTTTCACCCTGCTGAAAGCTAATGATAGAGAGCAGAACCTTGTGATTAAGGGCCTACCTTTTGTTAGCAGAAGGGGTGCTACTGAACCCACACTTTCTCTAGTCTTTTATTCTTTCAGTGTGAAGCGGATCACAACACTCTCAAAACTTATAATAATCTCCATTGCTTTTCAATTAGTTTAATTCAAATAGCTAAACATTTCTGTATGTTGACAAAAGAAACACCCAATACATTAGTCATGATTTGTATGTACAGGTCTCCTGGTAGAGCAGAGGTAAAGATGTGTCATAACTCAACTAGACATTTCTTTTGACTTTGCTTTTGATTGTGAGGTTCAGCATATTGCTGTATTCATGAAACAATAAAGGAGATAATGTGATGTTATGTGAATACCTATAAATATCTTAGAGGATAATAGACACCTTCATTACCTCCTAGCCTGTGTGGATTTTCAATGTGTTCCAGTTTTCACAGATGCATTTTAGGGTTTTAAACCTAGCATCTAATGACACGTTCAGTGACTCTTCACTGAATTACCTGATTGAAAATACAAAGCACCCATCTTGCTTAAATCTTGAAACTGCTGCTGCCATCCCAGCATTCCTAGCTCCCAATTCTACCCTGCTGTGCTTTGTTTCACTACAGCATTTTATCATCTGCCAATATTCAATGATTTAATTATCTGATTTATTTATTTAATTTGGAGGGGTCTCTTCCTAACAAAAAAGTAAGTTGTGTGAGGGCCAAGTCTTTTTATCTGCTTAATCCATTGATGTCCTAAGAGCACAGACAGCACCTGGGATATCCTAAGTATGTCATTCATATCTATTCAGCAAATGAAGAAGCAGCATCCATGTAAGCTAGAGCCCGACGGTACCGCGCATTGGCCTGTGGCTTCCGCGTCTCGCTGCTTCTCTGTTGCACGTCACGTACCCAAGCCGCGCTCTGTGGTCCCACTGCCCCTGTAAAACCTTGCTTTCTCAAAGGTCCTAAAATTCAGTCACAGCAAGATTTCAATGGTTTCCCACAGTTTTACGCACTCCCATTTCCGGTAGTAATTAGCTTTTAACAAGGATCACAGTCTCCTGCTACAGAAATACAATTTTAATTACAAAATTTCCACTGCAGTTTTGTCATTGCACATGGCTTACATGTTCCAGCAGGAAGCAACTTTGGTTTAATGAGAAATAGCCTCAACCCTCCTGATTATTGGGTAGATTTTCTAACTTGTGCTTTTTTGCTGTTAGCAGATAGCCGTCCAAAGGGAACTACGCTTATTTTCCCAAAGTTTTATCGTAAACCATGTATGTGTGGGGCAAACAGTGTGGTCATTCAGTCTGACCTTAGAAGGCTCGCGGTGTTTTCATCAGTTGCTCTGAACTCGCCACGGAGTCGCCTTTGCTCTTCCTTTAAAAAAATTTCTGTAAGCCATCATTATCATCCCACGAAATTTGACACTGATTTATCTTAAATTTATTTGTCAAATGCAGTAAAACTCTACCCATCTGAAAGTCACAGCTGGAAAGCACAACGCCCTGGAATTAAGTCAGTGAATGGCTGCTCCCTGTTTTTAATTACCTAATTAAGAGTGCTCCCATCACCTAATTAAAAGTGTTTCTTCAAGATTTCCTTCCCTTTTTCCTGTCAGCCTTTACACAGGACCGGGGCACTGCCTCCAGGGAAGTCCTGAGGGCCAGCCCCGCCTTACACTTGCACTGCCAAGTGTGGTAGGTGTTGGAGGCAGAGACAAGGTCTCCAGCAGGACGAGAATGTGTCCCAGGAGAGCAGGACCCACTGGAAACAGCAGAGGCCACACCACTGTTTCCTAGGCTAATTCCGTCATTACATAAAAAAAAAAAAGAAAAGAAACACTTTATTCACTTGAGACCATCTTTACCTTTATAGTTGATGTGTTGTTTAGTACTAGACTTTAAATTAAAAGTCTTTTTTCACTTCCTGGTTTTTGTTTTGTTTTGGACTGTGCCTCTGAGCTGCCCCCTCCTTGGCGCCTTTGAAGATACTTCTCTCTTGGCTTCTATATTCCTCAGTTATAGTAACAAGCATTTTTTTCCTAAAATTCTATCATTTAGACTTTTTACCTTTAGTTATCTGAATTTTATAATTCTTGGGATTTAATGTGGGTCTTTTTCAATATAGTTTTTACAAGTCACGTTTTTGTGGCTCAGACTCCTAAAGATCCTCTTGTCTCAGCCTCCCCAGCACTGGGATTATAGATGTGAGCCACGAAGCTGGATTTCACAGCCTGCAGAGTATGCAGTACCAAGAATTGAGCCCGGGTCCTTGTGTTTGCCAGGCCAGTGCTTAGATTGCAGAGTTATCTCCCCAGCCCATAAGAGTTACTTTTTTTTTTTTTTTTTTTTTTTCAGCATCAGGAATTGAACTCAGGACCCTGTGCTTGCCAGGCAAATGCTTATTCTACTGAGCTGTCTCCCTGGCCCAAGGGTTACTTTTGGTTAAGTATTTGAGGAGTACTTTCAGACTGAGGACCTAAATTCTTCAGTTTGAGAATTTTTCTTATATGTATTTTAATTTGATTGGGCAGGGATTCTGCTGTTTAATCTAAGAATCCCTAAATAGCCTGTAGTAGAGACCTTTCTTTTTTTCTTTTCTGGAATCATTTAGTTTCTGAACCGATGAACTCTTGAAACTTTCTTTAGGCAGTGGCAATTTCCTGGCGGTGGTATTCTGAAACAAGGGAAGAGAAAGAGATGAGGGAGATGAGGAACTCCGTCACCTAGGTCGTACACTTTTGTCCAGTCCTGATGGATGGAAGCCTTTTGTCTCCATCTTGTCTCATTTATCCCTTGGGAAAAACACAAAGGGCTTCCTGCAGAGGTGTGGCTCCTGGCCGCAGGGAGACTGTATGCCTGAAAATTCTGCAGCTGTGTTCAAGGCTTTCAGCAAAACCTGTCTCCAGTGCTCACATTCCTTGCATCTTCCGTGGCCAACGGGAATCTCCACTCGTGAGCCTTTCTGGGCTCTGCCTGCAAAGTGATGCTCCCCACTCCCACACCGGCTGGCCAGCTCCTACGCTCTTCCCTTCAGCTGGTCAGGAACCATTCCTTCATTGGTTTTCTTTGCTCAAAACCATGCTTGAAATATTTATGTGCTCTGCCTTAGTCTTTAACCTTATGAAATCTAACTTTTTCTTTTTTTTAAAGTTCTTTGCTATTCTGTGGGTGGGGTTTCATAAGGGAATTCACAGTTAAAAGACGATCTGATGCATTTAGTTGGAACTCCAATCAGTGAATTTCCAAATGCTCCCTCTCAAGCCCTAGGACATCTACTTCAATCCTGCTTATTGATGAAATGGGAGTGTGGGGGTTCCTTCTGGTCAATGAATCTCTAGCAATGTTTCAACCAGCGTAGCTCTGTTTTATCAGTTTTGCATCATATAAGATGTTTTGAACAAGAAATTTCATAGCTAAAAAATGGTCTAAAAACTACTAGCTTCTTGAATCTCCTTCATACATTTCTGATATTAATATTTGATAGCTAGCTACTCTATATGTTCACTCAACATGGAGAGAGTAACTTTCCATTGGATGCCGTGCATTTGGCACTGTTGTTCTCTCACTTTATGGGGATAGATTTACTAATGATGTTGACTTATATTAAGAAATGTCTTATAGTAAACAGACATCCTTCTGATTTAAGCTATTACATAGGTTAAATAAATTCAAGTGATTCAATGTTATTCATATCAGAGTAGAAGACACTAGAGTATTTACCACCAACATCTCCAAATAATGACATGGAGAAAATATTAGCACAACGCTGTTTTAGTTCAAATGCTCTAATTTCTTTGAAAACCAGTTATGCTTTAAGTTGTATATTCCCTCAATTTTATGTGAAGAAAAGCAATGTTTTAATGTATGGCTGGAAAACTCACTTCATCTGGTAAGTGAAGGGTGCTGTTCTGCAGCAAGGGCTCCCTCTGTGCTCCCAGCATGGTAGAAGACTCCACCTAGTCACAGATGATTTTGGAGATTAAGTTTGCTGCAGTGATGTCTCACCAGCTGCACACCTTGCACAGTGCAAGTGTATTGCCTTGCCATGGTAGGAGCAAGTTTCAGCAGAATTAACTCCTGCAGAAAGTAAGAAAACAGCTGTGCTATGCCTTCTCCATGGTTTCTGATGGTTTGCTAGAACCTCCAGTGTTGCTGGCTGTCTAAATCATCACTCCCAGAGAGAATCAAAGAGAGAATCAGGAAGAAGTGGTCGAGGAGAGACACGAGAGAGATCCGCGGCTGGCGGACGCAGGGAGGTCTCTCCTCGGGGCGAACTGCCTAGGGAACGATTAAAGCTTGTTTGCCGCTGAATCCTGTTGTGTGTCTTCCTGCCGGCCGGGAGGGCGCCCGACATTTGGTGGCCCGTACGGGGAACTGATCACTCCCCGCAACGCGGCGCGGCGAATGGCATCGAGTCCCTACGAGCGGTGTCGCAGGACCAGGTGAGCAGGGATAGCCTGGGCCCTGGGTGGCGCGCACCTACAGGGTTGTAGATTCCTTGGAAGCCTCGCTTTGCGAGTGGAACGGGGGCTGTGAATTCTTACTCGGCAAGTTGATAAGATGGGCAACTTGCCGGGTGGGAGTTCGCAACCCCTGGCCCGGATCCAGTGTTAAGCTGGACCCGAGGTGCGGTTTGTGTCTTCCCGCAGGAGCAAGGAAGAGAACCAGTGTGGGTTCCGGAACGGCTTGTCAGGCCTGTGGAGCAGCCAGCATCGTCTGAAGATGGACAGTCGCCTGATCATGATGACCAGCAGGGGCACGATCCCAACACAAAATGTGGTGACGATGCTCCTGCTATCCTCCGCGACGAGCCTGGTGGCATGGGGACTGGTGATCGCCCTGGTGGTCGTGGTCGAGAGGTCAACTGTGGCTACAGTTGCCGTCACTCAGAGTTCCCTGAACGCTGCGGTCATCAGTAACATCACCAAGTCTGTGGCAAACATCACCCATACACAGTCCCAGCTTCAAGAGCTTCATCACTCGGCCATAATTAACCTCCAACAGCAGATTGACTTGATATCCATGGATGTAGAGACTATGATAAGAACTATATCTTGTTGTCTAACCAGATTAAGAGAAATATTGATAACCTTCGAAACCTGGAGGTACAAGACATAACTAAGACTTTTGCTAGTGTCATGTATGATGCTTGGGACAAAGTCAAGGCATTTGTTCAGCCTTCTAACCTGTTTCTATTTGTGGTGGTGGCCGCCTTGCTTATAGGTCTGCTGATGTTATGGAAATGTTGCCTAGGTCCGAGAATGGGGGGCCTTCGACGCACTCAGGCTTTGACCTACCTTGCTCTGTCGCAGCTTGACCCCGATGATGAGCCACCCAATACCTATGAGGCTGTCAATTGGATGCCCCTCCCTCTACCCTCCCTGGGTCTTTCCCGATTGGCACAGGTGTGGAACAAAGTATCGCAGGGGTCCCTACGCTGAGGCACAGCGGGGGACCCGGTTCTCAAATGCAACGAGCATACTGGTGGCTGCCAAGCCCAGTCCCTCCAAAGCAGCATATATGGTAGCGGGGCGTCGCTCCGCGAGGGCGTTGCATCCCTGAGGGCGCTGTGCCAATATGTAATAAAATAGGGGGAGATGTGGGGAGCCGACGCCTCATGCCTTGTCTAACCTTCAGAGTAGTTGGGCCTGGTTGCACAGAGCGAATAGGCAGGGCCTGCTGCTCGCTCGAAGCCTGAGCTAGATTTACCCCTCCCATCGAGTCAGCTAAGATGGCGGCCACATCCTGCTTCCGCAAACCTTGTAGCCCCGCCTGCTGTGATGTAAGCCCGCGCTTAAGAGATTAGAACCAATAAGATTGTAAGTGATGCCT